>CATIWQ010208333.1:0-27714 GCA_949673415.1 Euphorbia schlechtendalii
CATTTAGCATTTGGCAAGGATAAGTGGTGAGTAACATTCGAATGCAACATTCCAAGTATGTTTCGATATATATTTCAATGCAAGATAAATTAGTATAAGTTATATAGTTTTAGTTTAATGCTTCCGATAAGTTTAAGTGGATTAATATCTAATGGTATTCTTACTATGAGTTCTATATGCAAATCTTGAATAAGTCCTATAAGTATTGAGTGTGTTTAAAGTGTAGGGAAACTATAGCCATAATACTTTGAAATTGATCAATAAAGGATGAGGGTATTAATGAAAAATCAAAAGAAAGAGAGGATAACCAATGAGTTATGTCCCTTATTGCGCTCAGCTTCAAAGTCAGCAGTTGATAGATCTCTACCAGTGGTAGATGCTGAGCCTTTTCCCCTTTGATTTTTGATGGCCATGAGATAGAGGTTCGCTAAATCAGTTGCTTCCTCATCGGATGATGAGGATTCTTCTGAGTCTCTCCAGGTAGCAGAAGGGGCTTCATTCTTCTTGCTGAACCTATTCTTGAATCTGTCCTTCTTCACCTTTGGACAGATAGATTGGATATGACCTTTCTCTCCAAAGCTAAAGCATTTGATATCTTTGCTGTGCTCTTTCTTGGGTCCTTCCTCAGCTCTATGCTGGTGGTGAGTTGACTTGATTTTAGTAGGAAACTTCTTCTTGTTGAACTTCCCGTCCTTCTTCAGGAAGTGTTTGAAATGCCTGGTCAAAAGGGCCATTTCCTAGTTAGAGTCATAATTGGTGGACTCCTCCGATGAATCAACTTTTAAGATAATGGCTTTGCCCTCTCTATCCTTGCCTCGACTCCTTTTGGAGTCATCAAAATACTTTCTTAGAGACATCTCATGAGTCCACAAGGTGCCTATCAGTTCATTATAGTTGTAGGTCTTTAGATCATGAGTCTCCTCAATAGCGCTCTTCTTGGAGTCCCACTCTAAGGTAAGAGTGCTTAGAATCTTCTTGATGAGTTCCTCTTCAGTTCACTCCTTTCCCAATCTCTTCAGTTCATTAACGATGTTAACGAACCTAGTATTCATATTCTGTATACCCTCGCTGGTGCTCATTGAGAACATCTCATACTCTCTCAGCATGAGGTTGATCTTTGACTCCTTAACTTTATCTATCCCTTCATAGGTAATCTCCAGCTTTTTCCAGATCTCTTATACTGTCTGGCATCCTGAGACCTTGTTAAACTCAATAAGATCAAGCACACAATGTAGGTAGTTAATCACTGAGGCATTCTCTTTGAGGAGCCTCATGTCAGCGTTTTTGTCATCTTCTAGATATACTGAGATACGAATTCCGTTCCTCATAATCGTGGGAACTCTAGGGCCAAGCTCAATCACGAGCCAAGCCCGCATGGTTTGAGACTGAATAAAATTTTTCATGCATTTTTTCTTGAATGTGTAATGATTACTATGAAAGAGAGGTGGTCTAGTCACCGACATTCCCTCCTTGAGGAGAACTGCCTGACCAGAGCCAGAGCTGTAATTGTTGTAAGCCATTTTATGGATCGAAACTCAACGACAAGTTAGTTGATAAGTTGGGTACAAGCTCTGATACCATTTGTTGGTTCTTACACGGTTTATAAATGACAATAGAGGGGGGGTGAATGTAATTCTTGGTTACTTTTAATTTTTATAACGAGATTTGAACCAAGTTAAGTTTTAAAGACTTGCTGAGTTATGCGATGCTGAGTGCTTTAAAACTTAAAACTGTTTAGCTATGCTGGATAGTTTATCTTCAATTCCTTGATGTGTTCCTACTCAGCAAGAACTGGTTTTTCATGCGAGAATGATTTAGAACAGAAAGAATGCTGGATGATAAAGACTAGATAGCAAAAGTAAGAACATCAACACTTGGTTTAATCCTGGTTTGGCCCTGAGCTTACCTCTAGTCCCCAGATACCCTTTCCAAGCTAATTTTGCACTAGTTGATCTTTCCTTACTTAGGCAGAGCAACCGTTACAATGGATAAAACAATTTTACAGAAAGTACTTTTCTTTCTAACTACCACTCAACATAGTTTGGGTACCCTTCCCAAACTATCACTCAAAGATGAATAAGAATTATGAACTGGATTCAACTTATAAACCGTTGAATCCTTACATTGTTAATCTATTGAGTGATTCTCTCTATTACAAAAAAATGTGAAAATGGATTGTTTGCTGATTGCTTGAAACAGAATTTCTTAAAAGCTAAAATGATTTTTGCAGCGATTTAGCTCTTAAGAAATTCAAGGTGATTCACCAAGTTTGAAGGTCTGCTTCTATCTTCTATTTATACTTGAAGCTTTGTGAAGAAGCTGTTGCTAATTTTTCGGGCTCGTTGATCTTCAAATTCTCTTCTCTTCGTATCTTTCAAATCTTCCTGTTGGAGATAGATTCCAGGACATTTAGAGATAGAAAGATAAACATTGAGCGATATAATTCTGTTGAAAAAATCTCATTTATCTTCAAGCAATTCAGTTTGAGAGAGGTGCGCGAGTATGCAACATGGCATCTTCAAATTGCTTGAAATTACTGACGTTGGCAGAGTCGCGCTGTGAGCAAGGGATTTAGTACCAGCTCACGTGTTCGATGATGATGGCTTTTCGGATTTTATCCTTGAATCATACAATTCTCGATTATCCAGATACCTTCAAATGGGAGTGTTCCTCGTCTCTAAATTTAAAAGGACTTTTAATAAGATTAATTAATTTTTCTATTTAGTTTAAAAAATTAATTAAAATACAAAAAAATATAAAATGCACAAAAAGTACAAAAAAATACAAAAAATCACAGAATACCAAGATAGAGGATAGGCCTCGCCAAACTTTCGAGTGAGGCTTGGCGAGGCAAGCCTCGCCAGAAATTTCGGATGAGGCTAACCAGAACTTCTGGCGAGCCTCGCTAGAATTCCGACGAGCTCGCCCAAATTCGTTGCCTTTTTTGGATTGGCGGGATTTTTCATATAAATACTTGGGAATTTTTTGTATTCTGGACCGGGAAATTTCAGACAAAAAATATAGCTTTTAGAACTATAACCAATTTCGGGAATTAAGAAAGATTTTTCGGGATTTACACTACATTTTCAACAAAAAAAACTAAAAGACAATGAGGACTACTTCCTAAGGTCGAGCGGATATTTTCGAAGTGGATTCGCTCTATAAGGGTAAGCCTTTAAGTTCCTAGAAAACCTGAATCCATGTTCCTTGTCTGCTACTTCTTCTTCTTATTTCATCTATGGACCTATGATTTTTATTATTCTATTTTATTCGAAATATTGTATTTTTCCTTCTTCATCTTTAATTTCTTTATTAATGGAGATACATGCTAGAATACCCCCATGAAGGGAATAAAAATATATTCCTGAATAATGGCCCTCACATCTTTGCCATGCAAGCATTTTCATTAATTAAAATGAGCAATCTAAAAATGAACGTTTTTTTTATCTCTAAATAAGAACTTTTAATCGTTGTTTGTTTTAATTAAGCCACACGGGCCTCACAGAAATTGAATCGAACAAGCGTGTAAATGTTGTGATATATCCTGTGCTAACCTTTATGGATGTAGGTAGATTAGGATTAGATGTATGCCTAGGATTTTATTTTCCTTCGGGTATCGCATTTCAATTTTTTTGGAAAATTTAATTAATTGATAAGGTGGGCGGTCTCATCCCCTGAGGTTTTGTAATTTTTAATCTTTATTTTTCCACATTTATTTGCCACATTTATTTACTACTTTCTAAATATACGTAAATCATGCACTATAACTCGAAAATGGCATAAGTACGAATATGCGCAATTACGAAATACGGTTTTCTATAGATTTAATATGATCCAATAAGAAATAAGCAACTTATCCCAAACCCGAATCTCTATGTCTTAGTGGGCTATTCCCCGGACGTTAAGCCTCATAGGACTCTAATTCCTAGAAGAGCTGATCCAGGTGGCGACTCTACACTAACAGACGGTGAATTCGGGTTTGACCAATCTAAAAACATTTTCGCTTTCTCAATCAAACATTTTCTGGGTCCCCGACCCGATACAAATTTCTTTTCACTTAAACACCCTGGTGGACCGCACCTCTCGTCCAATGTGCTCTCGACTCATTGCTCCGTGTCATCCGCTTATAGTGGTGACTCCGCTGGGGATTTTTCTAAAAACTTATTTTTTAAAGGTTTTAGGTTTTGGATAAATGCTGAAAATTATTGATCACATTATTTCGAATTTTCTTAATTATGACATATTCCTAATAACGCATTGCAATAGAAGGGATTAACCAATAAGTCTAAGGTACCCCTATTACCGCGAAGCTTTCTCTTGTACTAATATGCCTCCCTGAGAAAAGATAGTACTTGAGTGGGTGGAGCACTTGTTGCCATATCGCATGTACCTCCCTCGTTAGAACCCATTTGGGGAGAGGCTTGGAGTGTATTTTAGTGCAACAAGAACATTCTATATCAGCAACATATTTATAAACCTCATGTAAATAAGCCGTAGGCATTTTCCTAAGGGTGTTACCCAACAAATGACCATGCATTATATTTTCTTGTAGGTGCGCTCCTTAGTATCCTTGTGGTACTAAGATGAACCAAACTTAGGATAGAGATTAGCCAAAAACCCTATGTGCGGGAGTTGTATGGTTGGAAAACTCGGGTTTGGATTCGAAACAACATACTTCACTCATTATTGGTAGCATGACTAATCTATAGGAAGAGAACGTGGGCGAAGAGCAGGCACTTGGGGCAGGATAGAACCTGTAAGTGAACCAATCGTCGGTGAGCACCGAGATTGCTCCAGCGATGAATGCATTTGCTAACAGTGACCAGCTTGCGTTGATCATCAACTATTAACAAGACAGGGTAGCCCGAGCAAAGAGCAAATGATGTGGTGCCTAACTTGAACGTTAGTGGCACGGTTCTACCAGGGGGACCATCTTCTTTTGTTGTAGTATTTCCGAGTTCTGGTACAGTCACCCCTAGATTCTTTCAGTTCGGGTCAGGGAAGGGTCAGCAGTAGGTTGGCCAAATAATGTATGAGTTCACTTCTCAGCCACAGGTTGGTGGCCAGTTCTTCCCGGGGTAGCCGAGATAAACTTCATTTTCTCCTATAGTAGTGGGGCCACCAGAAATCAGGCCCTCCTCCAATTACATCCCATTTGTTCAAGGGATAGCACAACCTACGGTGCCAAGCTGGGGTTTATGTTGGTCCGTAAACTGGCTGATAACAACAGCAGAGGTGGGGTGAATGCGTAAACTGGGTTACTTTTTAGACCTTTTTCAATTAAAGTTAACTCATTATGGTTTTTATATGCGTGTTGAGTATGCGTACTGAGTGCGATATAAAAACATATAAACTACTCAGCTTAGCTGGCATAGTTTATCTTCAACCTTTAACTAAGTAAAGATTACTCAGTGTGAGTTGGATAACAAGCAAATAAATGATATGAGAGAGATGAATGAGCAAGAAGCTGATGAAGCTAATAGCTTAGAGTTAGAATGATTACACCTGATATTTTATCCTTGTTCAGCCCCTAGCCTACCTCTAGTCCCTGGATACTATCTCCGAGCTTTAATTCACTAGTGGTTCATTCCTTCAATAGGCGGAGAAGCCTTTACAGTGGGTAGACTCTATTACAGAAAGTTCCTCCTTTCTAACTACTGCTCAAACTCAGTTTGGGTACCCTTCCCAAACTGACACTCAAGATAAATAGAATATAGCAAGTTGAATTCAATTTATAATACGTTGAATCCTTACAAGGTTAATCCTATGAGTGATTCTCTCTATTAAAAACTGATAGATCTATTGATTGTTTGCTTATTACTTGCTAGTGAATTTCTTGAAATAAAAGAAGATTTTCGCAAGGTTTTGCTCTTAGGAAATTCAAGGTGATTCACCTAGTTTAAACATCTGCTTCAGTTTTCTATTTATACTGTAGATCTTTGAGAAGTAGCCATTGCAAACTTTGAGGATATCGTAGATCTTCAATTTCTCATTTCAATTAATCTTTTGAATCTTCCCGTTGGAGATAGATTCCATGACGTTTAGAAATAGGAATTGAACATTGTTGTGCGATTTGTTTCCATTTCCAAATTATCATTTTTCTTCAAGCAATCTGGATCTTTGAGAGATTTTCACTTCAGGCAACGTGGAGTCTTTCCGTTGGATGACTTTGATAACGTTGCGAGATGTGTGCAGAGATCTTTGATATGCAACACATTTCACGAGATTATTAATTATTCTCTGATTCTAATGAGGAATTTCTGACACTTTGTACAGCCACATTTAATGTTGTGAGGACCACAGGAATCTCTACTAATTTCTGTGTCTTTTTCTCTTGAAAAATAACATGGAATATTCTGTTCCTTCAAAAATAGTGTTAGTAGCATACATGTCATGGTAATAATCAGCGCCACAAAAACTATTACTTTTGGGTAAGTAAATATTGTAACTCAGCATGAGCTGAGTGATGATAACTTAAACTATAAGTATTCAGCAAAGATTTGGCTTTTCCTACACTAAGTAAAAGTATTCTTAGTGTTCAATTAACTTTTACTATCCCATATTGATTGCTATCACCAAAACTTTTGAGTACTGTGAGGTACTATTAACTTGGGTTCTGCAATCTCCCCCATTTTGGACAGATAGCAAACTAAATGGTAGAAGAAGATAATTGATATAGTTTAGAGTTATCAAATTACCTAAAAGCAAAGTAAGAGCTCCCTTTCACTGAGTGACTTTCCTTGGTCAGCTTAACCTCCCCCATACTGAGTGAGTCTTTTCTTTAAGCAGCTCTACTCCCCCATACTTAGAGGATTTCTTCTTTGATTTGGGATTTCATCTTACTTTGGGTTATCTTCAATTTCTCGTATATTTTCCTGCATAGATATGTTAGATATACAACATAAAATATACTTAGCTATAGAAGTTAAGAAGATCTTAACTTGAGGTGAAAAACTTGTATTTTATTAATATAAGGAGCTTAGTTAGTACATAATATATGTCCTGAACTAAGATTACATTAAGTCCTGTAACAAGTTTTCATTCAACTACTTAGAACTAGCCTAATGTTTATGAGCTGAGGAAGAAGAAAATCCGTGCTGCTTCTGCTATTCCTGATTTGCTCTTAATCTTTGCTGTGGATCCCTATGCATTAGAAGAGCTCCCTTGTGCTGATTTGCCATTCTGATAGCATCTTCAGCTACTTTCTCCCCCATTGCTATCTGGCCTTGAACAATTTGATCTAGGCAGACATTAAAGGTGTCGAGAGCATCTTAGAAGCTTTCTAGCTGGCCTATGATTGCAGGGGAAATCTCTTGCTCAAGTTGCTCCTTGTCCTTAGCCGAAAGAAAGTCTTGGTCATTCAACTCACTCAATAGTAGATGATGACACCTTAAGAGATGGGCAATCTGATCAAAACCTTAACTCGTGAACTATTGAAAGCACTATAGTAACCCCGGAAGTCCATTGCTATTAGTGCAATCTTCAACCTTGATTCAATGTCATAGATTTTTGGGTAGATGGCGGCCACATTTTTGGAAGTGAATTCTATGTCCTTGCTATCCATCTCTCCCAGTCTCAATAGGGCATCAATCTTCTACGGCATGGCATGCATATTGGATTTTATCTCATCGAGCTTGGCGTGAACTGACAATCTAGTCTTTGGGTAAATAGGCTCGCTTGGAGGTATACTGAGCGTAGGCATGTCAGGAAAGATTTTTCCCATCATGGAAATAAGAAATTTTCTTGAAGAAGCAACTTTATCCATGATGTGATCTGTGATCTCCCTTTGAATTGTGTCCATTTTGTTACTGAGAGACTCTAGATTACTGACAGGGCCTTATCCAACTTGGAAGAGATGTTCTCCAAGAGCTTCAAGACTAGGACTTACTTTTTATCTTGAACAAGTAGGAGCTTGGACTCTTGCTCCACAAGCTTCGCAATGCTGTGGCTGATGTCTTTGGTAGTTATCACCTCTTTGGTGAGGTCTTTAATCTTGCTATAGTTCAGCCTCTTCATTTTGGCTTGTTCATTTCCAAGTTCATGAATCTGTATCACTTGAGTAGTAATCGGGGAAAGGGATCACTCCGTGCTAGCTACCAGCCATGGTATTTGATCGATCTAAGTTGCCACAGGATCTCGGTGCACATAACAAGGCACTATTTATCAGGGAGCAGATTTTTGATCTATCAATTCCTTGTGTGATGGTTGAAGATGGGTCAGCCTTAAACTTATGCCTGCTCAAAGTCCTACCTCATTTAGGATTGTGAGAAGATATGCTCACTAAGTCTGATATTGTGATCAGGGCGTATGACGATTGTAAGAGAGGGGTGATTAGAGTCTTTGAGGCTAAGGTCATTGCAGGAGGGGTGACGTCCAAAGTAAAATTCACTTTACTGGATATTCCATTAACATATTCACTACTATTAGGCAAGCCTTGGATCCATGCACTGGGGGCAGTCCCATCCACCTTGCACCAGAAGATAAAGCTCATTCATAATGGATAATTGAAAACAATTGAGGTGGATGAGGAATCAGTTATGGCGGTCGTAAAATTTGAGTAGAGAACAACACAAGGGCTAAGTGTGGCAATGGCCACTAAAGGAAAGAAGAAGGAGCGTAGGACTCCGAAGGGGTATCATTTTTTCCCCAAAATTCTGAAAGCTCAGATGAAGAAACAAGGTTTCATCCTGGGAAGAGGTATGAGAAAACACCATTAGGGGATCATTAGAGCCATTGAACCAGTTTTGGTCACGCCTGGGTTAGGTTTGTGATTTACCCCAAACCAGAAAATGTACAAGCACAAGAAGCCCCTGTTCCACAATATGGTGAGCATTTGTGAAGCTGAGGGGAGTAAGGTGCATCTAGGGGAGCCTGAATTATCTATCTTGAATGGAGAAGAAGTCAAAGGGCTCAAAATTTTCAATGATGTGTTTGACTTCGCGACTGGTGAACTGATTTAGTAAATCGAGCAGCCCTCATCATTTAGAGAAGAGCCAATTCATGCCATGGAGGTTACTGCAGCGGAGAACAAGTTACCCGAACCCGAGAGGGATGAAAACATTGGAGGATGCAGTTGCAAATTTCATAAAAGCCATTAGCAAGCTGTTGAAGAAAGGCGATGCTAGAAATCAAGCTATATTCAACATTATCAAGCTCCTGATAGAATAGCTTACTCAGACAACTTTGGAGGATGAACCCATTCCTGACACCACCACCCCAATGACTGAAGACCCTTCGCATGTGGAGGATGACAATAATGATGATGTAATCTTGAACATTTTAGATGTTTTTGACAATTTTGTCTATGAGGCCAATTCAATGAAATATGATAACTTTACTTGTTTGATGTTTTTCCAGATGGCACCATGCATTCATATGATTATACGCATAATTTCTTTAACATACATGACACGCTATTAGATGAAATTAACTTGGGTACAAACGAGTCGCCAAAAATGGTGACAATTTCCAATGATTTGACTCTTGAAGAAAAGAGAGAGATCACAAAAGTACTTAAACGTCACGTGGTAGCATTGGCTTGGTCATACGAAGACATGCCCGGGGTGGATAGGCAGATCATGGAGCACCATATCCCAACTGACCTCAGATCAAACTAGTATAACAGAAACTTCGTCGCTTAAGACCCGAATGGGTAGAAAAAGTCAAGGTTGAATTGGTAAAACAAATTGAAGCTAAGTTCTTGGAAGTGGTTGAGTACCCGACATGCTTGGCTAACATAGTCCTGGTCATAAAGAAGGACGGTAAGGTAAGAGTTTGTGTGAATTTTAGGGGTCTGAATAAAGCCTTCCCAAAGGACGATTTCTACCTACACCACATAGATGTTCTGGTTAACAGCGCATCAAGGGCAGCTATGTATTCCTTCATGGATAGTTTTTCAGGCTATAATCAGACACTGATGGCTATAATGGACAAAGTCAAGACAGCTTTCATCATGGAATGAGGTGTATACTACTACAAGGTAATGCTATTTGGTTTGAAAAATGCTGGTGCAACATATCAGCAGGCTATGACAACCCTACTTCATGACATGATCCATAAGGAAGTGGAAGTTTATGTTGATGATATACTCATCAAATCCAACACCAGAGAAGAACATCCAGTTGTTTTAAACAAATTCCTCACCAGGATCGAGAAGTATAATCTACGCTTGAACCCGAAAAAGTGCATATTTGGGGTAACTTCAGAGAAAATTCTAAGGTACATAATAAAAAGGAATTGAAATGGATCTTGATAAAAGCAAAGCCATCAGGGAAATGCCCATGCTAAAAATAGAGAAAGAAGTCTGATCATTTCTAAGGTCCCTACAGTAATTCAGTAGATTCATTGCCAAACTCACCACCATCTGTGAATTGATTTTCAAACTATTACAAAAAGACCAACTAGTGGTTTGGAACGACCAATGTCAGGTTGCATTTGACAAAATCAAACAATACTTGTTAAACCCACCAATCCTCCACCCTCTAGAATCTAGAAAACCCTTGATCCTATTACTAGCGATTGAGGAATCATCGGTTGGAGATATGCTTATGCAAGAACATGTAGATAAGAGTGAGCACGCAATCTACTACCTGAGCAAGAAAATACTCGAATATGAGTCCCGCTACCCACTGGTAGAGGAAACCTTTACAACAATCATTTGGTTAACAAAGAAGCTACGCCACTACTTCCAATCTTACCGAATAAATGCTATCGCGAAGATCAATCCAATAAAATACTTATGCCAAGCACCAACGCTAGCAGGGAAACTCTCAAGATGGTTATTGTTGTTATCTGAATTCGACATCGAATATGTGACCAAAAAGGTCATTAAGGGCTAAGTAGTCACCTAATTCTTGGCAAATCAACCCTTGGACTCTGATTACGTTGAAGCCCTAGAATTCCCGGATTAGCAACTAGCATTGGTAGAGGACACATATATAGAGTGGAAAATGTTCTTCGATGGTACAATTAACAGAAATGGGGTTGGCCTAGGTGTCGTCCTGATAACCCCACAAAACGAAGTCATACATCTTTCCAAACGATTGGAGTTCCCAGTTAAAAATAATGGTGTCGAATATGAGGCTTATCTATTTGGGTTGGAGGCACTTCGGAAGGTACGAGCAAAAGAATTGTCAGTAGTTGGGGACTCAGCTATGATTATAAGACAAGTTATTAATGATTGGGAGATATGGGAAGAATCACTTCACCCCTATGTGGAAGCAGTATTGAAGGTCTCACAAAAATTTTCAAAGTGCGTTTTTCAACACGTACCAAGGGATGAAAACCAAATGGCTGATGGACTTGCTACGCTGGCATCAATGTGGGAAGTCCCCCAGACACAATCAATTAAGCCAGTTGTACTACAAATAGCCAAAGAACCTTTCTATTGTCGTCTAGTGGAGTCTGAGGATGAGCAAAACACTAGTAGTTGGTTTTTCGACATCGTTAAATTTTTTCACACCGAGGAATACCCTGAGGGTGCAATAGACTCGGAAAGAACTTCATTACGATGGTTGGTGGTGCAATTCCAATTAGTAGATGGGAATCTATTCAAACGCACACCTGAAGGGCTATTACTGAGATGTCTCACTGAACAAGGGGCCCTACTGATCATACGATGAATGCATGCGGGAGATTGTGGGCCACACATGAATAGAATGGCACTTGCAAAGAAAATACAATGCTAAGGATATTACTGGACAACAATGGTCTCAAACTACGTAATTGAAGTGCGTAAATACCACGAGTGCCAAATTTATAGTGATATCAATCATCTACCTCCATCCGGCTCCATAGCTTATCCACTCCTTGGCCACTGTCAACTTGGGGCATTGACATCATCGACGAGATTCGGCCGATCTTGACTAATGGACATCACTTTATTGTAGTAGCACTCGACTACATTTCAAAATGGGTAGAGGCCGAATCTTACCCCAATATCACCGCTAAGAAGATGGCCAACTTCATAGAAAAGCATATCTTTACATGATATGGTATCCCACATCACATTGTATCAGATAATGGAGTTCAAATCCAAGGAGCTACATTAGACCTAATGGAGAAATACGAGATCAAGCACCATCATCACCATACAGACCACAAGCCAACGGGGCAGTAGAGGCAGCCAATAAATTGATTAAGAAAATTTGGAGCAAAATGGGTGTCACCTACATAGATTGGGATGATAAAGTGCCATTCGCAGTGTGGGGATATAGAACCAGCATCAAAACTCCTACTAATCAAACCCCATTCTTACTAGTATACGAGATGGAAGCAATATTGCCAGTCGAAATGGAGGTAAAATCCCTTCGAGTAGCCCTAGAAGCAAGATTAAAGGAATTTGATTAGGCAACATCCGAAAGCTTTAGACCACTTGCAAATGTGTCAACAACGCATGGCTAGGGCATACAATAACCGAGTCAAACTCAGAAGCTAACCTTTGAAAGCAGGTGATCTTGTTCTGAAATAGATGAGACCATTAAATGTGGATGTTTTGGGGGAAATTCCATCCAAACTAAGGTCTTTATCTTGTGAAGAAAATCTAAAGCAAAGGAGCAGCCAAGATCATGGACATGGATGGAATGAATTCATCAACCTGATTAACCAAGATAAGCTCAAGTGCTACCATGTTTAGGGCCAAATAGCCCCATCAGTAGCACACTAGAATCATGTACGTTGGTAGTCACGAACGGGATCTCCAGCTAAGGACTAAGCCAACGGATCTCAAAAGCTCGATAAGTGCGTAAAATCTTGACTCAAGATTCTTCATTCAATGAGCAGTGATCCTTTCTGACAAACCCCCTGGACCACAATGGGAAGTAAGATATCGCGCCTTGCATAAGCGAGGGTCGTAGTCAGGTGAAGCTTGTCCATCAACCACACCTACATGCATTACAGTTAAATAAGAGGCTGAAATTCACAAAGAAAGAATGATGAAAAAGTATACCTCGAGTAAGGTAAAGTGGTCACCCACTAGATCTAAATTCACTAAAGCAACATCCAGATGAATCAAACTCTCTGCTAAGGCTAAAGCAGCAGAAGATAGACCAGTAGAAAGTGGATCAATGACAAACTACAAGCGGAATGGGGCAACTGCTCTGACCCCACAAATGAACTTCGCCAAAAGAAGTCGGGCCACCATAGAGGGCCACGCTAGATGAGAGCTGGGCTTAGTCTCACACCAGCCAAGAATAGCATCAACCTGAAAACCTTCGATGTCAGGAGGAGCTGATAGAAAGAGTTTGCTAGACTGCAAGTTCCACTAACTTCGTAGCTTGTCCTCACCTCCAAACTGAAAGGAAGGGAAGGCCAAAGACAACCTCTTCAGGGATAATGGGGTCGGGTTCTCTGGAAAGGGAAGCCCCAGGATAGCATGAAATTCCTCGACCAAGGGGCAAATCTCAAAATCTGCAAAACAAAAGACATGGGTAGCAGGATCCCAGAACTTTAAGATAACACGAATGAAGGTCGTGTTCACAGGCCTGGAAGAAAGGTATTGAAGACCTTGCAGCCCAAAGCTCTCAAGCTTTCACCAATCGAGTCCTCGAATGGTGAGGAGAAAAGCCCTAAAATGCTCATTATAAGTCGACATTAGTGAAAAAGAGCTAAAGGAAATTCCTCAAGACCGGTGTTGTCTACACACATCAACCACAGACATTAGCATAACATATTCATTCATTCACGCATACATGTAAAAACATCCACAATCATGTAACCATAAAAAATGTAACAAGTAAGGACCCGACGCGCAGACAGCCAAAGTCCCCTGCTCTTTTCATAGAATCAAAGTTTCTTTTGGAAATGCTATAAGGGAAGCTATCTAAAAATCCAGTTTAAGAAGAAACAAAAACAAGGAGAACAAAAGAAGAGCTCCTAAGAAAGCGTTGCCTATACATCATCTCCACCCACTAAATCTCGGGGCCATAGTAGATTTCTGAAAATCCTTAGAACATAGACTCCTGGAAGAGCCATTGGTCGGACCAGATGTAGGAGAAGGGTGTGGAGCATCGAGAAAGCCAGCATCCCAATCAGGGTAAGTAATGGCCTAGTATCTGGCTCGTTAAGTAGAGCGCTAATGTTAAACTCAAGAGAGTGGGCAAAACCCGAGGTAACAGCTCGCTCATCTGCTCAAGCCCAATCGACTGCGACATTCTGCCATAACAACTCTTAATGTTGGGTCATAAGACTCTGATAGAGAGCGTCTAGACGTTGATAGCAAGCGTCCAAACTCTAGTAGCGAGCACCCATCTCCTAGTGATTAGTATCTAAGCCGCGCTAACTAGAATCCAGGTTTTGGTGATGAATATCCTTAACCTCTCTTGGAAGGCAACTAGGCACTAAAAACCTGGAAGTCAACCTCATCAACTAGATACTAAAAACCTAGAAGACCAACTCAACCTCTCTTGGAAGCTAACTAGGAACTAAAACCCTAGAAGTCAACCTTGTCCACTAGGCATTAAAATCCCGAAAGACCAATTCAACCTCTCTTGGAAGGTAACTAAGCATCGAAAACCTAGAAGTCAACCTCATCAACTAGGCACTAAAAACTTGGAAGACCCACTCAAGCTCTCTTGAAAAGCAACTAGGCATTGAAAACCTAGAAGTCAACCTCGATAACTAGGCACTAAAAACCTGGAAGACCAACTCAACATCTCTTAGAAGATAACTAGGCACTGAAAACCTAGAAGTCAACCTCATCAACTAGGCACTAAAAACCTGGAAGACCAACTCACCCTCTATTGAAAGGCAACTAGGCACTGAAAACCTAGAAGTTAACCTCATCAACTAGGCACTAAAAACCTAGGAGGTGACTCAACCTCTCTTGGAAGGAAACTAGGCATTGAAAACTTGAAAGTCAACCTCATTAACTAGGTACTAAAAACCTAGAAGGTGACTCAACCTCTCTTGGAAGGCAACTAGGCACTAAAAACCTGGAAGATGACTCAACCTTTCTTGGTAGGCAACTAGGAAATGAAAACCTAGAAGTCATCCTCGTCAACTAGGCACTAAAAATCTAGAAGATGACTCAACCAACCATAGGAAGAGGATTATGCACTAAAAACCTAGAAGTCAACCTTGTCAAAGTTCTAAGAAGTGCGGTGGTCTTCCATGTTCCGATGTCAACTTCAACAAAGTCATGCCGGCCTAGTATGATTTCTATCCCTTTCACTTTTTGTGTAGGCATTTTGACTTATGTCAATAGTGACAACACGAGGGGTGGCCTGTGAGCAAGGGATTCTAGGTCCCTCTCGCAAACTGACGATCAGAAATATTTTCACTTGCCTCTTTTGTTTTAGTGATCTGCTTTGAAGTTACAAGACTTTCGAAGGAGATTTTTGGTCTTTTGAAAGTCAAAACCAAGTCAAAACTATCCAAAACTAACCCAAAATCAACACAAAGAAAAAATAAAATAGTCCAAAAAATAATTAAAAAAATAAATAAATTAAAAATAATAATAATAGGAATTAAACTTTAGAAAAATATATTTTTTAACCACCCATCCGGTAGAACCGGCCCGGTACCACCGAGACAGTCCTACATAGGCCGGTTCCAGCCCCTTTTGGGGGACCGGGCTCGGTCCATTTTGGACCCGCACCAGCCTACCCAAATGGGCTGGTCCCGAACAGTTGAGACCGGTCCCAATTGTTTGGACCGATCCTGACTAACTTGCTCCCCAATCCAATTTTTTTATCCTTTTTTGCCCACTCTTTTATATTTTTTATCTCAAAAATATCCCTCCTTCCTCACATATTTACATTTTGTACCCACCCCTATATAAACTAAAAAATTAGATTTTTGGAGGAAGCTACCTTTTTGAGAAATTTTTCTTGAATGAGAAAATTCTAAAGAGAGAAATTTGAGACTTTTTGGGAAAAAGTTAGGAAAATTCCTACATTCATTTTTTTGACACTTTTTCTCCTAAACTCTCTCTTCCTTTCCGGTTTGAGTTAGAAACTGAAAATCTAACTCTCGGGTTTCCTATTCCCTTCACTAAAAAACCTTCTTTTCTACCATTTTTCACCGAACCGATTATAAAAAGATTTCGGGATCTCGTTCTTCGGTGATTCTAGCTCCAAAACTTGCGGGTTCATGTTGGAGGGGTAAGATTCTAAGCTTTTGGAGACTCTTTGTTGTGATTTTGTGTTTTATTTTCTATCATTTTTTGTAGTTTTGGCCTAGTCTATTTATTTTTCTGCTCTCTATTATTATTTTAGGCCCCACATGATAGAAAATCCATTTTTCCTTGATAACCGACCACATTTATGCCATGATTAAATCTTGAACAATAAAATTTGTAAATCGAATCTAAAATCAATTATTTTCCATTAAAAGAGTGCGGGGAACTCGAATTCCCCATTTTTAAATCAATTAGCACACAATTCACCCTAATCTAACTTATTTGCATAACTAATTACGTCTTGTTTGGTTAACTAACTATGCCATGATGTTCTTATATATATATATATATATATATATATATATATATATATATATATATATATATATATATATATATATATATATATATATCATGCTAACCTTTGTGGATGCAGGTAGTGTAGGTTAGATGTATGTTAGGGTTTTTTTTTCCTTCATGTATCGCAATTGTAAATAAAATATATTTGTAGATCATTTGTATTTAAGACCATTTGTATATTATCCTCGGTTTGTATTATTATTTACCCTACCCCCTTTAGGTTAGAAGCCTCGTATTTAGTTTATTTATCGCTTTCTTTAATTTTTACCATTTTATTTATCACTTTCCGCATGTGTATGTCTAACTCTAATATAAATAGAAAATGACTAGAAATAAATTGAAACATCTTAAAGGTGGTTGTTTACTATAAAACTCAAATAACAACGAAGTAGGTAACTCATCCGGACCTAAATCTCTTTACTACGATGAGGTTTAGGCTTAACGGATCTAGGTTGTATCGAATTTCCAAGAAGAGCTGATATAGGCGGCGACTCCATAACAACGTAGGTGAGAGGTTTAGGCCTTGAGTCTTTCGAAAATTTTTTTTCTCATTTCATGTTTTCATAAAACCCCACGCCCTATCTCACGGGGCCGGCGCCTCGCGACGACTGTGCGGGTCCGAAACATCGTCCACTCACAACTATACTATCACACATATTAGCATGTGTGCAAGTATATGGAGGAGCAGATAGGGGTGAGGCCCACATCGAGTCATTTGGAGTATTGTTGATTGAGAGATCACTAGCTTGCTTTATAGGGCTCAAGGCCAATCATGTGCTTCTACAAGAATTCTCTTAGTGCTTGTATCTATTTTGTAATTCTTCTTGCATCTCCTTCTAAATCCTGAGATTGGCTACTTTCTTTATGTTTTCTCTGACATTTGTTGATTTTTGCAAAATATGGGCTTATGAGCACAAAGTGCTCATTCCACTAGTGTTGAAGGGTAAGCCTTCACAAGATTCTCCCATTCTTAATAAATGGACCCACTCATGGGCCACAATGGAGTGCAACACCTCCTTGTTATGCTTTAGGCTTAGGACACTCTCCTCCAAGCATGTATCTTTTTTTATTATTGTAACAGATCGATCAAGACACGTGGGAGGACACCAATCATTGGAACAATGTTGTGGCTGCTAGGACTACCTATGATGATAAGCAATTTGTGCTTGAGTGTTCCATGTGTATAAATGGTACATGGGAGAACGGGTGAGGAAATTTAGGACCATGGTTTCAGTTGCTACCAAGTCCGTACCAAGGCCACTTCTACAGGGACTATTCTACCTACACTTGGTAGAGAGTGATCAAACAACCTTGTGGGATGAGGAAAGCATCTTTATTTCTTCATTGAGGGATTCTTATGAAACCTTCATCTAGGGCTTGATTCCATTTCCTGTCAAGGGATTCTTTCCTCATGCTCTTGAGGCATTTACATGTTCTCACCCCTTTCTTCTTTTAACAATAACACTTTTGAAACTTGTCTGATTATGATCTTGTTGATTGATGCAGACTCAACCTCATAAGAGGGTTGAGTTTCCAATAGTAACACTCCATCATAAGTTTTGGTAGCTCCCGCTCGAGATCTGATAGTGGAGGGGCACATATCTACCGCTTTGGATTCATCATTCTTCTTCATGATGGGAGTAGATAGGAAGGTGTCTCAAAGACTTCCGCCTTCAGTACATCAGCTGGACTTTGCCCCACTAGAGACTAATCATGTAATTTTTCCCTTCATTTTTTATTTACTATTGGATTAACATCTATGCTGATTTTTGGTTTCCATTCCATATTCGTCGAGCTGAGGTAATCTTTGCTCGAGATTATCAGTCTCTTAGTGATCTTTTTTCTTCATAGAGGTGACTCATGCAAGTACTTATTTATGCATCACTATAAATATATGTAATGTGTAATGGATGAATAATATTTATGCTATGAGTTTTTGTAGACTGCTTTAGTCAGTATGATGATTGGACAAACTATTATCTATGAGACCACTTATGTTGCCACAGATAGACATCTAAGCAAAGAGAGAGCTACATCACTTGAGGGAGTTGAGGTCAAAGTGGATGAATGACTAGGAGGTTCAGAGGGTGGTATCTAGAGATGATGTAGAGAAATCATATTTTAGTGGTGATTTTGACGGATTTGAGTAGCTTTGATTTCCTCATTTCTCTTTTCTAGAACAATGTAACTCTTAAAATCTTGATGTATATTTGGATCTTGAATGTGTATGAACATATTTTCCATCAATTCATGCTTATTTTTACAATTTGTTACTCAAAATGTGCAAAACCAATCATCGGACCCGATAACCCAATAAAAAATGGTTCAAAACTAATTGTATAGAGAAAAACCCAATAAAAAAACCCAATACCCCAATCATGAACCTGGTACTATGTTTGACCCATCCATGCCGCCATCACCAATAATTTTGGCATGTTTTTCTAATTTACTTCATTTTTCGTTATTTTTTCCTATAAGGTTGAACTATGACACTTTTTGAAACATCTAAGTATTCAAGAATAGAAGAAGTTGAAGTAGCATGGTTTTTGAAACATGAGTTATTACATTGATACCCCTTAAATTCATCTCTTCTTCAAGCAACTTGCTCATTTTAGGATCCAATTGACCGAGTGTTCCATTTTGGCAATGTGGAGTTATCCCAATGATTGAGGAGTTTAGCACTATTCTGAATATCTCATTCCCTTGACAAGTGAAGATATCCCTTCATTCCTATATATTTGGCGTGATTAATGAATTGAAAGGAATTTTTTATCTTGACTCAGTTGATTGGTTCCCTTAACATACCTTAGAACCCTTTATTGGTTCCTTTCTCCTGGTTGATTTGTTTCTTTCCTTCCTTAGGCGAAGAAGCCTTTATAGCGGGTAGACACGATTACAGAAATTACACTCCTTCCTTACTACACTTTAGGTACCCTTCCTAAACTGTCACTCAGATTTCTTTAAAGAAATACAACCTAAGGATTTCAACTTATAAAATATGTTGAATCCTCTTATAATGTTAAATCTTAAGTGCTTATCTCTCTATTATAAACAGATATGAACAATTCACGTTTGCTTGATTGCTTGATTTGGAATTTCTAAAAGCTATGATTAATTGAACAGAGTTTTAGCTCTTAAAAAAATTCCAAGTGATTCACCAAGTTTGAACATCTACTTCTTCTTCTATTTATAGTTGAAGGTCTTGGAAGTAGCCGTTGTAAACTTCTCACACTGACAGCTTACCCAAGTTCTCTTCTCTTCAAATATTTGGAATTTGCCCGTTTGAAATAAATTCCAAGATGTTTAGATAGAGATTTCGAACATTGAAGTGCAAGATTAATTAGCTAATCTAAAGTGTCAAAAACTTGTTTATCTTCAAGCAATCCAATTTGATAGAAAGGTGCGCGAGATGCAACATGGAATTCTATGATTCGTTTACTTGCTAACATTACAGAGTTGTATGGAGATACTGAGAAGCGACCCATGTCAGATAATTCCTTGTGTCTTGGACTTTAATGAGGTTTCCCCAACATTCCATATTGATACCTTTTATCTATGAGGATCACTTTAATATCTTCTTTAATTTCAACGCCTTTTCTCTTGAAATGCATCAAAGGGAATATTTTGTCTCTCACAGAAGTCGTTAAATGCATGTGTAAAATATTTCTCTAAGTGTCGAATATACTCAGCTTTTATAAAGAAAAGCTAACTCAGCTTCGCTGAGTCTATATCTTTATAAACTATGTAATACTAGACTGATTCAGCTTTTCTTACTCTAAGCCATAACTTACTAATCACTCAATAAACTAAGTTTTTTTCCCTTAAACAACCCTAAGTAAACTTGATTAATTAAGAGTCTACTTAGTACTCACTTAATTTCACTATCCTAGTGAGTTTGTTATTTCCAAAATGTTTTAAGTACTATGAAGTACTATTAACTTAGAATCAACAAAAAGCATGGTACCTAAGAAAATGTAACTATTTTGCAGGTGAGCCTAAGATTCGCTGATAACACTGAAATGTGGTATTTGTATAGCGGATGCTCTAGGAATATGATGATATATGATAGCCAGTTCATCTCATTGGATTGTAAAAGAATGGAAGTTTTAGTTTCGAAGATAACAAAAAAGGGAAGATTGTTGGATGTGGCACTGTCGATCTTTCTCCTTCAATTGAAAAGGTGTCTCTGGTCAAAGGACTTAAGTTCTACTTGCTAAGTGTAGCCCAGCTTTGTGACAAAGGTAGGAAGGTTACATTCAACTCAGCAGGTTGCTCAGTTATTGATTGTAAGACTGACACAACTATTCTCTTTGCTCCTAGAATTAATAATGTGTACATGATTAATTTATGCCTTAGCTCCACTAATGTTTGTGTTGTATCTAAGGAGGATAATTCATGGCTTTTGCATAGAAGGTTGGATCACATAAATATGAACATTTTGTTCACATTATAGCCAAAAAGCAATTAGTTGTGGATTAACCCAGTATTAGCTTTGAGAAATATAGACTTTACTCTGCTTGCCAGCTTGGTAAGCAAGTTAAAAGGTCATTTTGGTCTATAAATAATGTAGTAACTAAGTGATCATTAGAGCTCCTCCACCTAGATCTATTTAGTCCTATTCAACATATGAGCATGGGTGAAAAAAGATTCTCTTTGGTGGTTATGGATGACTTCACGAGATTCACTTGGGTAGTCTTGTTGAGTAGTAAAGATGAAATTTTCTATCTTTTGTCAAACTCAGTAATCGGATAATGAACAAACTAAGAACTAAAATCAATAGAATTCGAAGTGCTCATGGACGATAATTCGAGAACTTTCATTTTGAAGAATTCTATTTAGCACATGGTATTGACCATAACTTCTTTGCTCCTTATACTCCTCAACAAAACAAGGTTGTAAAAAGGAAGAACATAACCATAGCTGAAATTGCTCGATCCATGCTGAGTGATAACAATCTACCAGAGTACTTTTGGGAGAAGCTGTTAACACAGCCTATTATATATTGAATTGGGTTTTAATTTGCCCAATTCTTGAGAAGATACCCTATGAGGTTTGGCGAGGGCGTAAGCCTAAGATTGGTCATCTCAGATCATTTAGTTGTAGGTGCTTCATTCTAAACACTGATAAGTGTATAATTACACTTAATGTCATATTAATTTTATACATTAAACACTATGAATTAAGTCATTTTTATACTTCATATAAAAGATTTCACGTGGTATGTAGTTGTTTTTTATGCAAATGTAGATACTACGTAAATCTTAGGAGTAAAATGATCTAAAGTGGAATTCAATGAAAAAAGAGTGAAAAAGGGGCAAAAAGATGCATAGAAATCAAAGATTTGGCTTAGGATTGAAGCTGTAAAAGATCGGTGCAGTTGCAAGGAGAATTCTGAAGAAAAACTCAATTCACGATCATGACAATCATTCACGATCGTGACTTGTTCTTCTTCAGATCAGAAGTCTGCCAATCAAAGATTCACACTTACGGCATATATATCGTGGTCACGACTTGGACGGTTTTCTGGTATTATCTTCTTAACTACCAACCACCAGATAAGCATGATCAACCACAATCAACTACCAACAAAAAGACACTTATCTAGAGTCAACCAATCATGAAAAGGTGCCTATCCATTGTGGATTATATCAAAGCTTCTCAACCAATCACAATGAAGAGATGCAATCATTCACCAATGGACACAACCCTTCATTTGGATAGACGTAACACTTCAAACTCTATAAATAGGGCTCCACACTTCACAGATATCGTGCACCAAAGTGACACCAAAAGAGAGGAGAATATTAGAGTGCAATTATAGAGTTACATATAGTTTGTGTAGATAGAGAGTTCACTACGTTCATAAGCGTTAGCGAGAAAATGTTTTAAGTGATTCAAATCCTTGTTTCTATCGCTAGATTCTCTATATCCTTGAGCGATTGTTTTATAAGTGTACTTGCAAATCACTTATCAATAAAAGTTTTCATTCTTCGATATTCGTTTGTTCGATATTCGCAAAGAATAGCATCCTAGTGGAGGTTTTGTACGGGCTAAGACCGAATTCAAAGTAGATGTAGGAATTACGGCAATTGACGACTCCCACTAAAGAGTGGATACGGTTTGATCAACTTTAGCTTTCACTTGCATACCTTACAACTTTGCTTTGTTTTCTACTTATACTTTCTATTTCGAAGTTTATGATATGTCTATGTGTCATAATGCGTATTTCATGTTAAGTCTTTCATGTTAATCAAGTTATATGCATTGGAGTTAATTTTAAGCGTAGTTTCGGGGTTAACAATATCTTGTATAATCATTAGATCTGTGATATAATGCTGTATAGTGAGCCAACATTTTTGGAATGGTAACATGCTAAATGTGGCTATGTGAGAGCGACCCGTACTAAGCATAGTATTGATGTTGTCCAGGTTTATATGATAGTCTTAATTCGTTTGCGCTAGATCTAGAAAATTCATTTCATGTGTTGCTCTACGGTGAATAATTGAACATCTGAGTATTTAGAACCAAGTCTATTAGATTAGTTTAGTGAATCATAACATCTTTGTTGAACTTGCATGTTTTCTCTGCTTTCCTTATTTCGTAGGGAAAATCTATATATTTAGATTGTTTAATCTTTCATACCTATATTTACTTATATTTCATTCTAACCCTCCTATCCAAAAAAACTGTACATTATTTTATTTTCTTTTTATCTTATCTTCCTTGTTGATCTTTAGAACTAGCCCTTCCCTGTGGGATCGATATCTTTTAGAACTACATCGTAGCTGTATACTTGCAGTTATCATCATTTTTCTATTTGATAAGAGGTACTGACAACACCTATAATTTTCGCGAACAAGTTTTTGGCACTGTTGATATATAGCCGAATCTTGTGAACAAACTATTAAACTTATCAGTAGGAAAGTGGCGAACAAGTTTTTGGCACCGTTACCGGGGAAGGCAAGTGCCTTTTAAAGATCAAAGTTTCAGGGGAGTTAAGTAAGTTCTAAAGTTTTTATCTGTTTGTTTTATTTCCTTTACCATGCAATTTTCTAAATTTCATTCTAGATATGAAAAGGTTATGAAATATTCATCTTGGAGGTGATACGTCATAATATTTCATCTTGTTCTTGACAAATAGAAGATTTTCTTCTATTTTTACTATTCGCGTTCGTGACTGTCAATCGTGCTCGTGAATTTCCCTTCAAAAATTTCTGTTTCTTGTTTTAGTATACTCACAATCGTGACCTGGGATCATGATCGGGACGTGAGCCAAAACTTTGGCAGTTTTTCGACGGTTTCTCTCAAACTCTAAATATAGGCTTTGATTCTCATAACTTTTCACTTCAGATTTTCCAAATTTCCTTTCCTTTCAATCAAAAACTTCTGTTCTAAACCTTGAAATCAATCAATCCTTTTTCATCAAAATGGTTCACTCAAACAAATTTGTTCTCATTCCTCCTTCAGACCTGCAAGAATGGTATGAAGCTCCTTTTCCTATTCGCTCTCGAGAGGAAGGTGATCATTTCGAAACCATCAAAGATGCAGATTTCACTAGTTCTTATGTCATTCATAAGAATAGTTTCATTCAATTAGGAATCTATGAAAGGGTAATGCATTACCTTGGAGACTTAAACATGGTTCTCTATTCCTCTATGAATATTGGGAACAGTGAAGATAACTGTAAGGAAATGCTGATTTCATTAGTATAGATGAATCTTAAGATGAAATGTTTAGAGTATCGACATCAAGGGAAGAAGTATATATTATCAAGGAAGAAGTTAGAGCAGAACTTGGGGTTCCCTAAAGATTGTTACTACAAAATTCTTCCTGGTTGGGATCCACTACCAACATGGAATCGCCTTACTGAAAAAGACGAATACAAATAGGAATCTAGCTATAGTCGGTGGATTCGAGATACCTGTTTACTCGCTCTACACTTTTATCTAAGTAGTGCACTCTTTGGTAGATCTAGATTTGACACGGTTATTCCTGAAGAATTGTTTATCTTGGAAGCAGTTTGGAATGGCTTACATGTGGACGTATTGGGGATTATGATGGGGACTCTTATGTCTGCCATAATTGATCCTGGTAGGATATCATACGGGTGTCAAACTATGGCAAATTTGTTAGGATAAATTAGGAGATTACCTAGTTGTGCAGAAGTCTTTACTAATGAAGATGAAATTCTGGAGTTGACTACGGATATTTTCTTCAAGCATGGATTTCTAACTAAGTGTATTGGTGAAAATGGGATAACGTATGATTGGAAATCATGGGACGAACAAGTTGAGGCTGATAAAAAGCAAGAAAGGGAAATTGCTAAGAAAGAAAGAAGTAGTTCAACTAATCTTAAAAGGAAGTTAAAAGAATTAATGGATGATCAAATCTCTATTCATCGCAAGATTACCAATATCCATATTACGGTATGTGATGTTGAAAGGGATCTGCGGGAGTCAAGTTACAAGATTGATCAGATGATTGAATCCTTAACTCCTAACTAAAAATTTATCATCTTTTCGATTTACAAAAATCTGTATAGGTAGATTTCAGTTTGTTTTATGTTTCGTATGCTTTGTTTGTTTAATTTCTTTTTGTTATGTATATAAAATGAAAATAAATTTGAACAACAAGACGTTGATGTTCAATTGCTATCATCACCATGATTACTCAAAGGTATAATAGTTAATATTTATCGTTTTATTTAACAAAGTTTGTGTGTTTGTGTTTATAAGTTTTTATAGGTACAAGTCTAAAAATTGAAGAAATTTTAAGAGTAGAGAGGCTCGCGACCATGACACAATTCACGCTCATAGTCACTGGATAACAAATCTTTCTATTTTGTTCATGAGGAGGGTCACGATCGTGACTGGCCTTCGTGATCACAACACTGTAAAATTATAACCATTACAGATCGCAAACTAACACGCGATAGATGGTTAAATCCACCATTAACGGTTAATTTTGACCCTAAATGGCTATAATCCCATTTATGACCAATTAGAGACCTCTTAAACCTCTATAAATAGGTCTAAGTTGAATCCTAGCCATCACACCTTCTACAAACCTTCAAAAATTTCTGATTTTCTCATCTTCTATATTTGAAAATATCTAAACCTTTTTCAAACCTTTTACTTCAACCAATATGACTCGTGTCAAGAGAGCAGCACAAAGAAGAGGATTACAATAAATTTAAGAAGAATTTGATAGTCCTTTCCCATTGAGGACAAGAGAAGAGGGCAAGAGATTTCAAAAGCTAAGCAAATTGGATATCACAGGGATGATATTCCTCGATTTAATTTTCTTGGAAACTTTGAATCTCCGTGAAGAGATGGAGATCTACCTTTCAGCTCTTGGTCTTACAAGATTTGTGAGTTTACGCTTTCTAAAAAATCGAGATTGGATTCTTGAATGTTTGGTAACATTCGATTTCGAAGATTGAAGGAAGAGGGCATTACAATTTCGTAATCAAGGACAACAATACACCGTCACGAGAGAGATGATGGGTGATTGGTTCGATTTCGAGATTGCCAATTCTTCAAGTATGACAGATTTGTTTCAACCTAATAGAGTTTGGGCAAATTTATCAGGTAAGAGAGTCTTCGATCCCAAAAATTCCCCTAACAAACTCATTAAGGATGAATGCATTATTCTCCTCCACAAATACCTTTCCACTTCGGTATTTTATCAAGTAGAGAATACAAAGGTCCAAAAGAAAGACTTTTTTGTTCTTTCTTATGCTTTGATGAAGCAAAAAGTGAAATTCGTGGATATTATATGGGATATGGTGAAGAAAAACTCAACGAGCATGAGAAGTAAGATTGGAGCGGCCGAGATTATCATTGCAATAATCTTAGGTGCTAGAGGAGAGCTCCCCTATGTCCAACAGCTAGGTGAGTATTTTTGATACATGGATGGGACATATTTGAAGAACAGGGGACTACTCCAAGAACATGAAGGTGTTTATTCATTCTATTCCTACTCCAACCGCACCAAGAAACTCAACTTGACTCAAGAAGATTCTTCCATCGAACCATCAAATCCATCCGTAAGCCATTGCAAAGGAAAAGCCCCGATGATAGAAATAAACGAAGATGATGATGATGAAGAAGAAGAAGAAGAAGCTTCGAAAGATTGGAAGGCAAGCATGCAACTTAAATTGGATAATTGCCAAGCGGAACTTGGAGTAATGAAGAAAGACATGAAGATTCTAAAGAAAAGTAATAAATCGATGCTTCGGAAATTACTTTCATTCTTTAGAAAATAGAATTGTCAATTCACTCCTAGTCCCCCGGATTCTCCTTCACAATAGATCGGGTTTATTTTTTTTTTACCTTTATCTTTTTCATTTCTATTTTTAGACTAGCTTTAGTTTAGTTTTTGGATTTTATAATGTCTCACAATGAAGACATTGCATTCTTTAGTGTCGGGGGACATTTGTAAAAATCCCGTAAAATCCAAAAAAATTTAATAAAATGAAAAATCGAAGAATTTGAAAATTTTGTTGATTTTCGTGACATTTATACATTATCAATTTTTATACTTTACTAACATTTATCGAAGGTTATTTTGAGTGTCAGGCATTTACAAGTTTGATGTTAGTGCAAAACCTGAGCACATGTTGAATTTGAGCGTTACTAGCACAACATTTATCAATTTTGGCAAGGACGAGTGGCGATTAACATTCAAGAGCAACATTCCAAGTAAGTTTCAATTTATATTTCAATGCAACATGAGTCCGTATAAGTTATATAGTTTTAGTTTAATGCTTTCGATAAGTTTAAGTAGAGTAATATCTAATGGTATTCTTACTATGAGTTTTATATGCAAATCTCGAATAAGTCCTATAAGTATTACGTGTTTAAATTATTAGGAAACTATAGCCATAATACTTTGAAATTGATCAACAAAGGATGAGGGCATTAAAGAAATATCAAAAGAAAGAGAGGATAACCAATGAGTTATGCAAAAGGTGAGGAATGGTACGGAGCAGAAACTGCAACCATTCATTGAGTGAAAAAAAAGGAAAGAAAGCATAACACGAAAAATGGTTGCAAAGTACAAAGTACTTAAAAAACATATGCTTAAAAGAAAAAAAAATGAGAGAGTGGTATGGAGCATAAAATGCAACCACTGAAAAAAGGGGAGAGTGGTATAGAGCATAAAATGCAACCACTAAGAGTGTTTTAGCATCCTAGGTTACCTAAAAATGCCTTGAGAGAAATTAATCAAAGTGT
>CATIWQ010208348.1:0-46179 GCA_949673415.1 Euphorbia schlechtendalii
ATTAAATAATTTTATTAGTAACGAGGAGGATTTCAATTCGGACACGTCAGGATACTTGAAAATGTGTAATTCAAGGATAAAAATCCCGTAAAAGCCGTCATCATCGAACGCGCGAGCTGGTACAAAATCCCGTGCTCACAGTGGCAAAGCAATCATAATTGGAAATAGAGACAGATATCCAAGTGAACATTTTTCACCAGTAAAAGAAATTGAAATGATATGTCATTTTCAAGTCTACATCTTCATTATTCTCAACTACACTTCACCTTTCTAATAATCCTATTGCAACATAAGAACCACCTAATTATCAAAATATTGTGTCTGAAGTCTAAATTGAAAAAAACTAACCAATCATCTGTGTAGTAGAGGAAAGTCACTCAGAGGACATTACTATACATTTCCATCTCATTATTAATATTAGTCATGTCTGTAAGTGATGATGATGATGATGATGATGATAAGCTTTAGATAATCACTATTACACCTTTACTTCCAATGAGTAAGCTGAAAAGCATGACATACCATAACATTTAACATGGAAGAGGGACATTGTCAAGATGTTGTAGCTGGACTTTGGATGCAACAGAACCATTTTTTCTGCAAACAAACTCATGTCAAAAAAATAAGTGTAAATATATGACAATCATTAGTTTCTGGACTCTTAAGATTCAATAAGGTTTTTAGCATCTTAATGGATGATTCTATGGTTCAATCCTATCATATGAGACGCTACAATTACAAAGTGCAATAACTAATGCATTGCAGAATTACATGAATTTCTCCAATAGAAAGGAGTAATTGATTGGGTAAGAAAAGATCATACTGGGTGAGGTTTGACGAGTTCAAGTCGAGGGTTAAGATGAGAATCAGGCTTGCGGGAAATTATAAACATCTGTTCTTTCATGGTTTAAATAGTCATGCTTATGGACCAAATTCTTAGCTCTAACTTGAATTATTTTCAACTGTAATTCGGTGAAACCTAAATTGCTAGTTCATTTTTTACAAAAAATCACAACAAATTCCTACTTCATCTGAATAATGAAAGATCATTACTAATCGTTTGGTATAAAAACGACTACAAGAATGTTAGGGTTAATCTAAATCTGATTTAGAATCAGAACTAGATAAGCTAAAATGCATGTGTAGAATTTTTACAGAAAATTATTTCAAAACTTGATTTAGGTTAAATCGAAATCAAATTTTGGTTTAGAATCAAAACTAACTTGTTTTTGATTGAAAACTTTTTCTCTGTTGATCGGAAAAGCTGACTGACGATAAAGAAGATGAGAATCGTTGGTCGGAATAACAGATTGACAACGTGATCTATGATTGGAAGTTGATTTACAGAGAAATCAGCGAGGAGAGGAAAGCGACTAATTATTTTTCGAGGAATGAACGGAAGCAGGAGTTTGGCTTCTTTTATTCACTACGTATTTTTATAATTTGGATCTAATTTTTTGGACTTCTTAAATTATGTTTTATGACCCTAAATTATGAAGCCCAATTCCCGCATTAGTAAAAAAAGCTCAAATGTTATTGGTTAATATACAATGTAAGCCCGACCAGAGTCCAAGCCCGGCCCGGCTCAAACCAAGCTTGAGCTTGACTTTTAGTATTGTGGGTTGGGTTGGGATTAGATTGAGACATTCAGTAAAAAAAACTCGACAAGACCTGCCCCGTTAGATGAATAGGCCTAGACAAGGAATTAGGATCGAATTTGACCTATAAATATGAATATCGATTTGAATATACCAAGATCTGGTCGATATTTGGCTTGCATCAATCTTAATTTATAAATAAGAAATATACACTATTACTATAAGAGAATGTGGTTAAGAAAAGGCTAGACTCGAGTTGGCCGGCAAGGCCCTTCCAAGCCTGATCTATATGGGGTAGGTTTGTGCAAGAAAATTAAAATAAAGACAACTTACATAATTAGTATGCTTTCTATAATTCATTTAAGAACTATACCTTCTAAACTATTCTTATTTACATTTTTACATTCCTCTTTTTCTTTAATCTAATTTCTTATTTTTTATTTATCTCATAAACCGTTTATTTTTTCAACATGCTGTTTTAGAATATTTTCTTCATCATTATGTTTTCCTTCAAAACAAGATCCATGATGCTATACTTTTTCTGAATTTTACCGATACATATCTATTTTATAGTTCATTTATAGTTGTCACATAATTAAAACACATACCTAATTGTATACATTTAAATATAACAAAACTATATCAATTTGACATATTACAAGTAAACTATAACAAAAATATAACATAATTAAATCAATTTGAATTAACTATAAGATAACAATAAAATGTGATTTTGTTATATAAAGTTAAATAAATAAGTAAACTATAAGGTAACTAATTGACAACTATAAAATGCAATTTTGTTACAATAAAAATAAATTAAAATACAAAAAATAAATAAAAAAACATAAATATAACATGATTACATAATTTATAAATACAATAAATATTATAATAAAATCATGGTAAAAATATAACAAAATTATGTTGATTTGAAATAACTATAAATCAACCATAAAATGCGACTAGGTAATTCCAAGATAACTCAAGGTGATAGAAATGTAAATTCAAAACCTTGACAATACACTTTTGATAATTAAATTAAGTAATAGATTAAGTAGTAATTATTCATGCTAAACATTATATTTTTATGTATTTCCTAGTGGCTTGGTTCGGTCCGAACCGTTGTGGCTTATACTTAATTTATGAGAAGAACTTAGTTTAATATTAAAGCTTAAACTCAGTTTGACACACACACACACGAAAGATAAAAATATGTAATTATGGTGTGGTGGTGGTGGTGGGGTGGAGGAAATTGTGGTAGTAGTGATGGCAGCTGCGGGGTACAGAAAGTGATGCTGATTATAGTGGGTGGAGAAAGTTGTGATCATGGAATAGATTGATGGTGGAGGAAGTGGATGTAGTATTGGTGGAGTAGGTGATGGTGGCGGTGACGAGGTGAAGGAGGTGGTGATGATGGGGTCAAGGGAATTGTTATAATAATGGTAGTGGTGGTGACTGGTGAAGGAGTAGGAGGTGGTAGCAAGAGTAGGGTGGTGGAAGTGGTGGTGGTTGCGGTAGAGAGAGTAAAGTGGAGGAGGTGGTGGTTGTGGCGTGGAGGAAGTGGTGGTAATAATGATGATGGTGGCGGTGGCAGCAGGTAGTGGAGGTTGTGCTGGTAGTATCGAGAGCGGTATGGTGGGTGCGGTGGTTATAGTGGAAGGTCAAGACAATAATGTAAAGGAAAAATTTCATCATCTTTTTTAGGGTAAACATTTTCCTTTATTTACATTGCATTTTCATTTTAACTTGCACAATATTTTTATTTGACTTATTTTATGACAAACAAGTGCTATAAAATCCGAAAAATATTATGTTGCACAATATTTTCTTATTAACAAACATGGACTATTGACAAATATTTTTAGTGAAATTTGGTACTTTGAATCGAATCGACTTAATCGGTTTAGTAACCATTTTAACCAAATGATCACCCCAAAATCTATCACTTTCTAAATAAGAATTTTAAGATTCATCTATATTGTAGACCAAATATTACTTATTTAAACAAATAAGAAATTTCAATAACAATTAATTTATGGTAAACTTAAAAAACATGTCTTGTGGCTTCACTCATTTTCGAAAATGTGTTTTGTGGATTTTTTTAAAAAAACATGTCATGTGTTTTGTAATAGTTAGCAAAAATATATTCTTCATGAAAAAATAGTGTTAGATGAGGTATTTCAATCAATTTAGCATTCTTATAATTTAATCATATTATTTAAGAATTATACCTCAAAATTTGGGTAATTTTCGGAAACTCTTTATTTTATTATGATTTTTTAAAAGTTGTCATCATATTTAAATTAAAAAAATATTTGTGCTCCTCAAAAAATTTTAATTTTTATTATTAAGGTGTACTGTATTTTTATAAACTAAACTTGAAAAATTCAGTTCAAATTAATAAGATTACTCATTTTTATGACGTAATAAAAAATTAGAAACATATCGTTTTTGACAAAAATAATTCTGCAAAGCATGTTTTTGAAAAGGGTAAATAATTATAATCTCATTGTATTTTGAACAAATACACTAGTACCTCCCTATGTTTTAAAAAATAATTTATATCTCCTTACGTTTTATCTTTTTCATACTAGAACATCCTTCTATTTGATATTATCTCATTTTGTATCAAATTTTTAAACATAATATATGCTCACGAGCAAAAATTGGTTCTATATATCATATTCTATTATGTTATGGACTAAAATTGCTTAAAAAGTTATTTAATGTTATTTTATTTTATGAAATTATACATTGAAAATTATAAAAATATCTTACAAATTGTCAAAACAATATACTTTTTATTATTGCATACCTCATAATAATACAAACAAAATAAATCAAAATATTCCAACAAATACTTTATATGTTAAGAATTTTGATAGAAATAACCATAATTAAAAATGCATGGAGGTTATAGTATGAAAAACGCAAAATGTAGGGAGGTTATAACTATTTTTCATAACATAGGGAGGTAGTAGTGTATTTTGTCAAAACATATGGAGGTTATAATTATTTACCCTTTTGAAAAATGAGTGAAACCACGTGACATGCTTTTAAAGTTCACCCATTAATTTATTACAATTCAAACATGTAATTTGAAAAAATATCAAGACCTCCATTGATTGAGTCGAAAGACGAACTCAACTCCTTGAGATCAACCCGAGTTCAAGAAAACTGGGTTGGAAGGTCGTTTATTTAATTGGCTCTTCGTAGTAGTACCAGAGTTTGGATTAGTCCGCATGTAAATCGTATATTGATCTGGGAAAAAACCTATTTAATGATGGAATATCAATAGATATTCAATTGACAAATAAAGAACACAACAACCCAATTAATAAATAAAATATGAAAAAGTTGAAGTACCCAGGTATTTATAATATGCATAAAAATGAGTTTTGCCTTTATAAGTGATATATGATGCATACAAAGTTACAAATTAAATGACGTTAAGCTGCACTGGCCTTTGCATATTGCTGATTTTAGATATGCATAGTGATAGTGGTACAACAACAACCCATTATGATTAAAAATTAACTAAATAAACAAGAAATTAAATTTGTTACATCATGGAAAATATTGTATTAAACATAAGGTTTCAAAATTACCAAAGGCTAGAGCAATGCCTACCCTAACCCTGCCCAGCCGCATACAGCAGCCTTATGCCTCCGCCGCCACTGCCGGAGTCCTTGTCGGTTACGGTCAGCCTCGCCAACCCCACCCCAATCCCATCCAGCCCCACCCAGATTCGGCAATTGCTTCCCATGCACCACAGAGGACGTTTGATCACCCCTGAAACCCTAACTCACCTCAACCAATCCCGATTCAACCACAACCTATGAGTGTTTACATTGAAAACTTCCCTGCCTCCCACGACAAGGACACCATGAAGATTATTTTCCTCAAATATGGGGTGATCGGTCGAGTTTACATCGCACGTAAGAGGAATGCGAGAAATTGTTGTTTTGGTTTTATCTCTTTGGAGGGCTCAATTCCCATGCATAAAGCACTTTATCGTTTAAATGAGATCTCTATAGGGAAGTTCCAGCTCCGAGCTTTCAAATCGAAATTCAATAGAAGAGTTCCGGGAAAGTCTACTCCATTCAATTTTACCAAACTGAAGGCAACAATGTTGAGACCCCGCGCCCATGAGTTTATGGATTCCCCGAGATTTAAGCAGTCTTATACAGAAGTCGTTGCACCAATTTCAAATCCGGCCATTGTTGAGTTGAAAGGGAATATCAAGAAGGCTAATTGGGCTCACTCTTCTTGTCTTGCTGAGGTAAGAAATACGAGTATTATCCCGGATTTATTTAATTTGATTAGAGATAGAAACTTTGCGGTAAAGTTTGTTGCACTGGCAGGAGGACGGCTCGTTGTGATTTCGTTTTTTTTCGAAGGATACGTTATTTGGTTTTATGGAGGGTGATTGGTGTTCTCTGCATGATTTACTTTCAGGAGTCAAATCGTATTCATTGGATTTTATTCCAACCGATCGCCTATGTTTTGTTGATTTTGTGGGTTTACCCCTGGGAATTATCACGGAGTCTCTAATCCTTAAGGTAGCATCAGTAATGGGGGACTTAATTTCAATTGATTTTAATTTTGAGAAACTCGAACGTTTAGATGTGATTACGTGCATCATGAGTGTCCCGATGTTGGCTTTAGATCAATGCATAAGTGTGGTCTTGGGAGATGTTTTACTGTCTGTAAGGGCAAATTTAAGACAATTGACGGCGTGTGCAAACTACAATGATTTCGAATGTAAATTTACCTCTGACTATTCTATTTTGACTAATGGTTTTGGAGATCGATGGGCTCCAATGGATGGAAATCTAGACCCTAAATCCAACCCAATGCTAGTTGACACCACTACTACAGTGTCTGCCAAGAACTCTTCATCATCCACTGCTCCAATGTTGAATGAGATTACACTGCCGCACCCTACTGAATTAGCCTCTGCTGAGATTTATGCTTCATTCCCTGGACAACTGCTAACCGTATAGCCCCAAGCCAATTTCGCCTCTACTGTCAATTCGACTACTGCCCCAATCAAAAGTAGTAGCTCTGGCATTGTACCTGAAACGTAGCCTTCTACTACTGCCTCTTCCAATTCCAATTCTGCCCATGCGAATTCAGCCCGAATGGTGAATAATGCAACTCCAGTTTCTAGCTCCTCTAGCCCCGACATCCATAACATGAATCGTCTTTTCATTCAATCCCACGCGGAGAAACCAAGTGAAGCATTTCTCACATAGTCTAATGGTGTTCAACTCGGTATATTCAAGGGAAGTGCGAAGGAGCTGATTCTAGAGGAAATTAATCGATGAATGTAAGTCATGTCTCGGATGTCTACTCAAGGGTTTAATATTTCTATGTCTTTATCATTTATCAGTTGAAATTGTCGAGGTGGAGTTTCAAGTAGTACTAAGCAACGTTTTCTTCGTTCTTGTATTCGAAAATTTGATTTACAATTTGTGGTCCTCCTTGAAACCAAGGTTCAAACAATCATGGAATCTTTATTTAGGAGGATTTGGGGACACAACGACTTTGAGCATACATGTATTAGTTCGGAAGGTTTATCGGGTGGTTTCGCTATCTCTTGGAATTGCATTCAATTAATGGGGGCTCTTGTTGCATCGCCTCCACAATGGATCTTCATGCATTTTCACTCACGAACTATGGATTTTCATGTACTTGCTTTGTATGGCTCTTCGGTTTGGTTGGAGAGAAGTCAAATGTGGTAGGTTTTGGTTCCCATTATCTCTACTCTTGCGAATGTATTAGTATGTGGAGACTTCAACGAGGTTTTGTATGGGAATGAAAGGTCTAGTGGGATGACTGCACCATCACTATCAAGCTTCAATGACTTTATCAACTATAGGGGTCTTCATGATCTTCTACTGCATGGAAGGGATTATACGTGGCATAATGCGAGATCTTTCTCCAGAATTGATAGAGTTATGGTGTCAAGAAACATTGCGGATCAGTGGAAGAATCTATCTATTCGTACGATTGACTCTTCGCTCTCGAACCATTTCCCGATTTTGTTCACTAGTTGTTCAGTGTTGCCTTTGGGATCGAAACCCTTTCGCTCTTTGAATTGTTGGTGGGATAGTAATGGTTTTCTCCCATTTTTACATCTTAAATGGGATGCAATTAGTGAATCAAATGCCAACAAAGATTTCCCTCTTCACCTTAGAATCTTTAGCAAAGCAATTAAATCGTGGCACTCTTTGAACTTCGGGCAATTGGAGAAAGAAATTTCAGAACTAGAAATGCAATTATTGAGGTTAACAGACAGCAGCATGACCCATCCTTTGAACCCATTAGCTACTGCCAATTTGACTTTGTTAAGGAATTTAATTGGGTAAAGGAGACACCACCTAGAAAGCATAAAACATCAACAATCGAGGGTGAAATGGACACTTCTTGGGGACAATAACACGTATTTTTTTCATCGCATAGTTGCTGCCCGTTCTAGGACCAATAAAATTTCGGTGCTACAAATTAACGGGTCACTGACATTTAAATTGGGGAGAATTACGTTAGCACTGAATAGCTTCTACTCAGATTTATTTATAACAGAAAGAGCTATTCCGTTTTCTCTTCGGAAATTATCTTTTTCTAAAGTTTCAGATGCTCAAAATCAGAGCTTGATGGAGCCATTTACAGAGTTGGAAGTTTGGGAAGCGATTAAGTCTTGTAACGAGAATAAAGCCCCGGGCCCGGATGGTTTTAATCACTTCTTCTATAAACGTGCATGGGAATTTTTAAAGAAAGATTTTATGGTGTTATTTGCCAAATTCCATGAATTGGCTTTCTTACCAAAATTGATCAAAAATTCGTTCACAATTTTTATCCCGAAAGTGCCCGGAATATGTGAAATTCAGAATTTCTGACCAATTACTTTAATTCACGGTGTTGACAAGGTGGTGACGAAGTTACTTTCCGCAAGATTAAAATTGGCCTTACCTTCTCTTATCTCGGGTAACCAATTTACGTTTGTTAAAGGTAGAAGCATCCACGAGTGTTCATTTTTAGCTTCCGAAATACTCCACTCAATTCATAAGCAGTGTCGGTCTTGCATGGTCCTGAAATTGGATTTTCATAAAGCTTTCGATTGTGTCTCCTGGCCCTACATTGACGCGGTTTTGACGAAGATGGGTTTTAATCACAAATGGATTTCATGGTTGAAAGGTTGTCGACATAACTCAACCACATCTCTCCTACTCAACGGAAGCCCGGGTCACCCTATTTCGATCCAAAGAGGTGTAAAACAAGATGATCCTTTATCACCATTCATTTTTGTCCTAGTTGTTAAGGGACTAAAGTAACTCTTCGACACGAGTATTCGCGAGGGACTCCTTTTAGAGTTCAAAATTGAGGATTCTCTACCGGATGTCTCCCTATTGCAATTCGCGGATGACACAATTATCTTTGTTCCTCCAGACGCATCACTTATTCCCCAACTGAGCCGCATTTTATGTTGCTTCAAATTAATTTCGAGCCTCCGTATTAACTATCACAAGAGTTCCATCCTTAGGGTCAATGTTGATGAGAGTATGCTGCATTGCTATGCATCGAGACTTGGCTGCAAAATCGAGACCTTCCCCGTACGTTATATTGGAACACCTCTCTCCTTCAAGCGAATTAGTTGTGGAAACTGGGAAGCGTTGATTACAAAATTTTAGAATCACTTAGCTAGCTGAAAAGGGAAATGCCTATCATATGCAGGTTGCGAAGTCTTGGTGAAATCGGTACTTTCTTCTATCCCAATTTATTTACTTTCGCTCTTTGAATTGCCCGAGGAAGTGAATAAGAAACTTGTGTGCATTATGAGGAATATTTTGTGGAGAGGGGTTCATGATCATAATGGTATTTGTAAGATTAGTTAGAAAACAATTAAAACATTTGGGCGGTTTGTATATACGCGATTTTAAGCTTGTTAATTGTAGTCTTTTACTCAAATGTCTGTGGCGTCTCCGAATTTTGGATGTTGAATCTTTATGGGCTATTTTGTGTGTGAGAAGGCATGGGATTAGCTCTTGGTGGGACTTAATTGAGATGGATAACTCACGGCTATCTCCGGTTTGGCGAAATGTAATTTCGTGTTGTTACCGTAACAATGAATTTTGGGATTGTTTGATTTGGAACTCACGTGTACAGCTGGACAGCGGTGATATAGCTCGGTTTTGGTTTGATTCTTGGGCTGGAAATCAGCCCTTAAGTTGTATTTTTGCTGATCTTTGGGAGTTGAACACCATGCAAAGTGGTACAGTGGTAAATGTGTGTATGGAACTATTTAATAATGCTTGTTTTGGTAGACCTTTATGGCGTAGACGGCTTCGGATGTCGGAAAGGCAGCTATGTCTTGAACTCAAGAAGAAAATTCTAGAGTGTCCCGGGCATTTCACCAACTTCAGAAGCTTATGCGCTTGAGAGACCGATTACACTCATTTTCCCATGCATGGACAATCGGTTTCTTTGGAGCATTGGACCACGAAAATTATATTCAGCCGCATCGTTTTGTGCAGGTTTTTACGCAAATGTAAATGACATGGAATCACTTGCGTCGTTTAATTTAATTTGGGAAACACCTATGCTACCACGCATTCGTTTTTTTGCTTGGCTTTTGTTTCATAAAAGGCTTCCAACCAAGGAATTCCTCTTTACAAGAAGCGGGGCAGTAGTGGTGGATTCCTTATGCCCATTTTGTCAGGAAACCGAAACGATTGATCACATGCTTCTCTATTGCAATGACAATTGGCTCGCATGGTGCAAGGCTATCCATTGGCTCGGCCTATCACTACCAATACCAGGCAGTTCGTATGAGTTCCTAGTACTTTGGAAGTCTCTCTTTGCTTCCGGAATTAAACAAGATTTTGCAACTTCAATTTGGTTCTCCATAGCGTGGGGAATTTGGAAACAGTGGAATAAATTCGTATTCGAGAATGTTCGAGGAAAAAAGAAGATTTCTTGCTAGCTAGTATTCATCATTGTTGGTTTCATTTTCAAAATAGGAAGAAGCATTTATCATTTTCGGTCACGGATTTCTTAATTAATCCGACCTTGCTTTGTAATTGATATTTTGACACTTTGTATTTATTCGGGCGGGTCACACTTTGTGACACACTCTTCTTAATAAAAAAAAGAAATGGATGTTTTGTAGGCAAGCGAACGAATCAATCTAGTTGGGACGTTCGTCCCGAAATTTTCACTCATTCCAACCTTTTACCGATGGAAGAACACACTGTGTTCCGGAGGGATTTAAGAAAAAAAAAAGGTTTCAAAAACCAAATGTAGCTATAGATGATATAATAATATCATGTCGTTTGTTGTGTTTTTAATAATAACGTACCTCTACGTGATTATCTTATCTGCTTGTCTTTTCTTGATTAATCCCTTTAATTTGAAAAACAACAATATAAAATATACCAGTTACATATACAAACTGCTATTACTAAGATGATGCATGGTTTGTTAATTAACAGTGTACAATTTGTTTTTTGATACAATTGAAAATTCAACTAGACAACTCCCCTAAAATATCTGAACAACTTATCTTGAGTTTTATTGTTTTTCGTCTGTCATTCTCATTGGACTGCCCTATAATTGTATCGTAATTTGAGTCAAATTTTAAAGAAAGTGAATGTTAAAATTTGAACAGTAAATAAGTATCTTTATCTTATTATTTTTGTTGAGGAGCATGCTTACAATTGCATTTATAAATTACAAAAGAAATATGAAAAATGTCGTGATATACGATGAAAATAGGTATGTGTCGATTAGTTATGCATATTCAATGCCTGGATTAAAAACGATTAGATTTGAGCATTCGGGTACAAACTCATGTGTGCGCGGGGAACTGATTCTTTGTGGTTTTGAACAGATGGGTTGTGGTAAGTTTTATAAATTTATTGTTTTTAATTAACTTGAGACAACATATTTAACAATTCTCTACAAATTACCTACCCATAATCTAAATACTAATTAAATTAAGCTCTTGATTCTCATGTATCCTTTATAGTTCCACCGAATGAGGATTGAGGAATTACACCAAACAATTATGTAATTAAGGATCACATTATTCCCTTTCATTTTGAAATTTTGAAAAAGGATCAAATTATTCTACCAAAGTCATTGTAGAAGTAGGTCAATTTTTCGCTACACACAAATAAATTATTAAGAGATGTATACTAAGATTCCGTGGAACAAAATAATTAGTTAGTGAACAAAATCTTAATCACAATTGCTCTATTAGTAAACTTGGGAATAAAAAAGCATGATGCTAAATTCCACCCCACCTTTAAATTAAAGGTTAGAAATGAACCATGCAATAAGGATGATGAGCCGGAGAAAATGAGTTTTCTCGACCGGGACCGAGCTGAACTTAGGGTGGTCATCATTTCGACTTTCAACTTTACTAAAAATTACAATACAAGCTCTGCTTGAACCACACTTTAAAATTTAAGGCTCGGTAAACTGTTTGTAATTTATTTATAAAAAAATTAGTGTCCAAATCCAACATAAATAAGTAAATTGGGACGGGATGAGTACCCAATCCTTGAACAGATCTACCGGATGTTTCATTCAATTTCTCTCATCATATTTAATACACCATAAAAAGTATCAGAGAAATTAAAATTTAAAAGAAAAACCACATGTCAAACATAAACTAGAAAACATGGGCTATATACACAAATGAAATAACATATTTTTTCCGTTGGGGCGTCTCTTTTTTAACGTTTCAATTTGCCATTACCGGGGATGAGTTCTTATCTCATGGATGATTTACTAAAATTCATTTCCTTAAGTCTGTTTGTGCTTAGCCTTTCTGGCTAGTCTGATTTAATGAAAAAAAATAGTTAATGTCAGTTCTTGAAATGGATAAAAATGTGACAACATATGATACACGATTAAAAATGATCCATTTTTTTTAGCAAAAAATATATATTAAACTATATTTTTTAATTTATTCAACAGAAATGAGTTGAATTATCAAATTAAAATATTAGTTTTGAAATGATAAAATTTTTAATATTATTAGAATAAATTGTAATTTTAAATAAAAAAATATTGAGCAAAATGATCAATTTTCTTAGGAGAAATTATAAAATAATACCATGTACTTTCACTCATTTTCAAAATGGGATTTGCAGAATTTTTTTATAAAAGGAAATTTGTGTTTTCAGAATAATGGTGTTACATTGAGTATTTTAAACAGATCAACATTCTAATAAATTAATCTTATTATTAAAAAATAATATTTCAGGATTTGAGTAATTTTCGAATTTTTATTTTATTTTTTTTATGATTTTTATAGTTTGTTATCATAATTTAACTAAAAAAATATTTGTACTATTGAAAAAATTACAAAATTTATCACTAATGTGTATTGTATTTTTATTAACCAGTAAAAGTTCAAATGAAACGAACAAGATTATTTATTTTCGTGACATAATTTGATATTGAGATTCCTCAATTTATAAATTTTTTAAAATCATAGACCACTTTTTATAAAAAATAATCTTAAATTTCATTTTACGAATATGGTATTTTTTAAAATTTGCCATTTTCATGGTTTTGCCCCTAAAAACATCACGAACGTCCCTGCTATTAGTATTGTCACCCATTGACAAATGGGTTGGCAGAAAGAAAAGTATCACTAAAATAACAACAAAAATTGAAATTTGCATTCATGCATTAAAAAGCATATGTCATATATGATGCTCCAATTATTTAATTTAGTGGAATGCATACTCACTTACGATTATAGCTAATGCTCATCATCGTCAATTTTTGGGTCAACTTGGTCCCCTCTTTGCTTAAAGTTTCAAAGAATATCTTTAAAACTTAAATTTTTTCTTTTTCAATAAACAAAATAGAAGGCAATTAACCATGTACATAAAATTTTTATAAATTAAAGTGCAGAGTGACTCATTAGTTTCATTTTGGCATATTGTTAAATTCTCTGTCATGATTACACAATTGATTCAAGCATAAGGGGCACAGTTGGAATTTCAAGTGAACCGTTTTTAAATTTTATAGCTTTTGTTGTACAATGGAGTGCCGAGAAAGAGAAGTATGCTAGCTATTTTGGAGGTTATATTGATACACTCGTCACCTCTTACTTCCACTCCTACGAATATATAAATTTTTATGACTTTTCCTTTTTAGACATTACACAAATGGGCATCTTTAGCAAAAGCTTATAGTACAACAACATAATCAACATTGAGTTCAAAAAAATCAAATGAAAACAGTTCTTAAAATGAGATTCATTAAACATTTCTGCTTTGTTTAATATATAGGAATAAGTTGTAACATCTTTTTATTATTCTAATATTCGTAAAATGAATTGATAGCCATACAAGTTTAATAATAGTATTTTCTGATTTAGACCGCTACAAATAAAAATAAAACTACTCATTTAACACACAAAATAACCCCGAAAAGATGAATAAATAAAGCAGCACACCCAAGATTATAACCAATTATAATGAAATATACAACAACATAACAAAACCTTCAATATTATCCTTATCCACGAATCTGATATCTCTGAAAAAACAAGGAATGAGGGTTTAGATTGGGTGCGGCAGCATACAGATTTTGGCCCTGCAATCTATTAGTATCCTTTGAATCAAACAACATGAAAGATCCATCGTCTGTGTAATTCCAATCAAAGATCATTTTCTGCATATGATCAGATGCCGTTTGATGAAACAAACTAAGAGCATTGGATGGCTGATGATAAATCGGTTTTTGTCCATCGTCTGATTGATTAGGGTTAGCGAAGTTGACGGTGGTGATGTCATGAATACTTGGTCGTCTCTTATCTTTGACTCCAGAAAGTTGCTGTCTAATGAAATATTTTTGGGCATGGCTAGCAACTTGAGTTGGTGTTTTTGAGATTACGAAATTTCTTGAAATATTTCTCCAATCGCCTTTTCCATGCTTCAATAGCCCTAGCAAGAACCTCCTATTCATCCATTCATCATAACAAAAAGAAATTATGTTATTAATATTAACTATAAAATTATCAGTCAATATTATACACTAGTATAATTTTATTTTATTTTATTTTTCTAGAAAAAGTTTTGACAATGGCTGAAGGATAATATAGTCAACAATTTTAAAAAATTTAAGCTGGGAATGACACATGTCATGTGTGATTAGTAGTTATTCTTTTCACCAATAAGGTTTAATTTGATTCCTAAAGTGATTTGTATGATGACTTTAGCCTAAAGTCAACTTTCCATATCAATTTTGTCAATAAAGTCAAAACCAATAAAAGATGTATGGGTTAATATATTGTGCGCGATTCAACATGTGTCGTTCCTTGTATGAACACATGTTATTTTGGATTAATTTGACCCTAAATACAATTTAAATTATAAAGTTATTGATACTAAACCAGTAAACCTTAACATCTAACTTTATAAGCTAACTTCAATTATTAACCTGATTTTAACAAAAAATGATCAAATCGTGTTTCTTTTCATCTTTTTTTACACAAATTAGAGCTTTCATTTTTTATACAAGACATGTCAACTTAAAATAACAAAATACCCAAAACTTAATTCAGCAGAATTCACTACCATAACACCGATAAAATATACTTCAGCTGCTTAAGTTAGGTTTCAACTATTGTAAAAAAAAACTAATCAATACCATTTAGATTGAAAAAAAAAATTTCTTATTCAGAAGGATGCATTTACATTAGGTCCTGATTGTTACGGTAACAAAAGGTTCCTATATCAGTTTAATTTTCCAGGAAAGAAAGAATAGAAGAAAGAGGTTGAATTTAGTGTCGTATTAAACTTGAATTCCTATGAATCAGCTCAAATTGGTAAAAATGCAAAAAATTAGCACAAAAGATCAAGAAATAAGTAAACTAGTAAATATTTTTTGCAAATTACGGAATTAAGAACAAAAATAATAAGTGACGTACCTGTGTTCATCTTCGGTCCAAGGAACGCCTTTCTTCCTCTCATGATCCCCACTTTTAGAACTCCCCAAAGGCCTTTTTCTAAAGTCATCAAAATTACGATCATGAACGCATTCCAACCTAAAACTCCCATTATCATACCCTGGAATCGGCACTTTTCCTGCTTCAATATTACTCACATCATCTTCAAGCTCCTTGTACTGTCTAATCACGTCAAACACGGATTTACCCGGAATCATAGCCGCTACTTTTAGCCACCGATCAGGTTCATCTTCATCATATATAGCTAAAGCCCTTTCAAACCTCTTGTTTTCCTCTTTTGTCCACTCCGTTATTCCTTGCCTATACCACTCCCTATTTGTCATCAGCAATGATGGGTACAGTGTTTCCATGGCTCTTGGTTTTCCCCTACAACTTTCTGGTCATTTAACAGGAAAGAATCAAGAATCTGCTTTTCTTTTGCAGCATAAAGAATCCAATTAGTGACCAACCTTTAGGAATCGGGAAGAATCATGAAAAGGATGTAACTGAAAATCTGATCTTTTCAAAAACCCATATGGGAATTTCTTTTTGGATTTGAACAGAAGAACTTGAAGATTCGAAGAGGAGTGGGGATCGTTGGATTGGAAATCAGAGTGAAGGTGAGAGGAAGTGAAGGGGCTATTTGCAATATAATCATATGCAAAAGGGGGGAAATGATAATAATAATAATAATAATAATAATGATCAAAGTGGAGAAACAAAGCAGAAAGACAATAAAGCGGAATTTAGCTTTCAAATTGATAATGGAATTTAGTGCATGTACATGAAAATGAAAGGGTTCTATTTCCCATCTATTCATTCTTTTGGAAAACAAAAAGTATGATTTGTGATTTGATTAAAAAAATTCCCATTAACATATAGATGAGGTTTTAGTCACTAATACATCATTGTTACAATATAGTTTGACTTTTGTTTTTTTACTCAACTCTATATTTTCTCAGTTCACTCATTTAGTGTTATTAAATACAAATGCATATCAAATTTGCCACCTTTATACTCAGTAAGAGTCAATTCCTATAGCATCAACCCACATTTGACATGTATGAAGATTTAGTTTAATTTATGTTCACTTTTAGTTAGAGCGATAGTAGATTCTAATTCTAATAGATATAGTATTATTTCTCAGTAAAAGTTTAAAAAAACTCAAATTCAAACTATGAGAATGTGTATAAACCAAACTAGGTTAGAATAGTCATCTGTTAACCGGGTCTCTACATTACCTTAGTCCATATTAGTCGACCAGTGGGAAGGTCACACAAAAAATAAAATTACCACATTTATACTTGTCATACATACAATTTCTTTATTATTAAAAAGGTGAAGTATATCTTTGTTCGGATTAAATACCTTTTCGGGGCATATTTTATACCTCAATTACCTTTTTGGTACATGAGCTATTAAAATTGCCTAGTTTATGCCTAACGTATTCAATTTTAGCCTATTTGATACCTAACATATCGAAATTTAATACAATAACTTAAAAGACCATTGAGGTTCGGCAATTCTATACATGATCAATGAAACGTACTCATTCTCTAAATGACAATATAGTTATTTCACGTTTTTTATGTTGTTAGATAAACACTTTATATACTAAAATTAAATAGATCGTGCACCAAATAATCATATAGTGAATACGTTAAATACTCAATAGGTAAAAAATGAATACGTGAGACACCAAATAGGCAATTTTAATAGGTTAGACACTAAAAGAGTATTTGAGGTATAAAACATGCCCTAAAAAAGTATTTAATCCATCTTTGTTCGCTTAAAGTACACAAAACTGCATCAATTTGCTATTTAAATGTCAAATGTTAGTTATAGTTAGTTTGATTTTTAAAAGAAGTCATTTTTCAATTTTTCCTTGTTCGACGTTCAATGTTCAGAGGGCAAACACACAAACATATTGGCCAAGATCGGAGGAAGAGGAACTTTAACCTGTTATAAATGAAAAACAATGATGTGAAATAAAAGTTAATTTAAAATTTGACATTCAAACAAAAAAACTTTAATACTTTTAATGCAAGAGTGTGAAATGCTACAAAATAAAGTATGAATTGAAAAAATAGAGAGAGAGAGAGAGAGAGAGAGAAAAAGCAGAATAGAAAATATGTGCATGGTGGCTAGTTGGGATTGAACATTAGAAATGGGAGTGGTACTGCTTAAACAGTTGTCATATTCTATAGGACAGTAGGCCAATGTCATTCCAGAATCCATTCCACGACCTCACTATCATTTTTCTAGCTATATTCTCATTTGAAAGCAACGTGCATGAATTGAATTAAAAATTATGCAAATTCTTAGGGTGGATCAAGATTCATACTAATTACATCTGTAGGAATGGAACTGTGAAGCCCAAACCAAACAAGATTTTAGCAGTAGGGTAAAGTCAAATGAAGGTTGTAATAATATAATGATTAATCTGGGGCTTGACCATTTTCCACTATAAAAAGCCATTCCAAATGGCAATGCAGGAACCAAACACCTACACCATATTTGGGTCAATAATTTCAATCATATCCATGTTGGCCTATATCCATCTATACAATTGATAATTCTATAACCTAATCATACTTCTTGTTTAATTCAAATATAACCTTCCATTTTCATATTGTAGATGATATTGGTCTTTAGCTCTGGACCTATTTGAAACATCTCCCATTTGAAGCTTGTGGGCCTGTCAACACAAATGAAATGGTTCAGCCCAAGTTCAAGTTACAAATACTGATTGCATTGATCAATGAGAACAGTTGGATTGAAGGGAGCTCAATGGCTGAGATTGAGAGTCTTTAACCCTAGCTATAAAAGCTGCCTTTGCTCGATTTTTTCATATCAAGCGTTGAGCTGAGTTGCTGAGTTTCAGAGAGTTGAGAGAGAAAGTTTGTGAAGAGGTCTTTTGGGTTCCTCTTGGGTTCTTGGACTTGTTTGGCTGTACTTTCTTTGATTGAGATTAATAAAGCGTTGCCGGATAGCCTTTCCCTGTGGACTAGTCAGAATCCCGTAAAACGGATTCCGGAAACCACTTTAAACTGTGTGTGTTCTTGCATGCCTTAATTTTTGCGATATCTTTAAGATTCTGTAATTGCTATAAATAGCGATTTGTTTTTCCAGCGAGTTTACTCTGATTCGATCTGTTTCAGATTTGCTCACAACACGTGGTATCAGAGTGCTGAATAACTCCGGGAGATTTCCTTCCTTGACTCTATTTTTTTGTTTTGTTTTAACTGCATGTTAGATTAGGGTTTCTTGTTTTTGAACCTGTGTGTTGTTTCAGTAAAACAAACCTTTAAAAGTATTTGTCTCTGAGAATCTTGAATCGTTTCTTGCTAAATATGTCTTCTTCTAAAATGCATGTGGAAAAGTTTGACAGAAAAACTGATTTTAGTATTTGGAAAAGAAAAATGAGGGCTATTTTAGTTCAACAACATTATGTTAAAGCTCTTGAGGGTCCTTCTTCTTTACCAACTTCTTTGACTGAAATTGAGAAATCTGACTTAATGGAACTTACCCTTAGTACTATCATTTTGAATCTTTCTGATAATGTTCTTAGGAAAGTTAGGAATGAGACTAGTGCCCCTATGCTTTGGTCTAAACTTGAGTCCCTATACATGACTACCTCTCTGTCTAGAACAGCTTTTTTAAAGAAACAACTGTTTAGCTATAAAATGTCTGCTTCTAAGAGTATAGATGAAAATGTTGATGATTTTCAAAGACTGATTGTGGACCTTGAAAATGCAGATGAAAACATTACTGATGACACTCAGACTGTCCTGTTATTAAATGCCATTCCTGATTCTTTCAAGAATGTGAAAGATGCACTGAAATATGGTAGGGAAACCCTTGAAGTTGGTGATATAATTTATTCTCTCAAAATGAGGGAACTTGAAATGAAAGGACACTCTCAAGGTAAGTCTTCTAATTTGTCTGTTGATGTTTTAAATGTCAAACCTAAGAGTAAAGGGAAAAAGAAATGGCATGATAAGAAAACCCCTAAGATTAATTCTGGTAGTAATCAAGATGTCTCTAAACCTAAGTTCTTCACTGATAAAACTTGTCACTACTATAAGGAAAAAGGCCACATTAGGAAATACTGTAAAAAGAAACTAGCTAAGATAGAATCTTTTAACGATGAAGGTGGAGTTGCTAACACTTCCACTATTTTTTATATTGAGGATTTAACTGTTAGCAATGCTAAGAATGAAACTGATTGGATCCTAGATTCAGGTTGCATCTATCACATGTGTCCTAATCTTGATTGGTTTGTAAGTTTAAAAGAAGTTAAAGGTTATCAAGTTGTAATGGGTAATAACACCACTTGCCATGTTCAGGGAATAGGCTCCATTAAAATGAGAATGTGGAATAATAGAATCATCATTGTAAATAATGTGAGATACATACCTGATCTTAAGAAGAACTTGATATCTTTAAGCTTTCTTGATAACCTTGGTTTCAATTTTTATCCTGAAAATGGTGAACTACTTATTTCAAAAGGCAATTCATGTATAATGAAGGGTCTTTTGAATAATGGTTTGCATGTTCTAACTGGCTCTGTTATCTATGAAAGCAAATTCTACTGTGGTTAATTCTGATGTTGTGAATCTGTGGCATAAGAGGTTAGGTCACATTGGTCAAAAGGGGTTGGCCATGCTATATAAGAAAGGTAATGTCCCTATACCTCACTTTAATAATGTTGAAAATTGTGAAGTATGCATCTTAGGTAAATCACATAAGAAATCTTTTACACTTGTAACCTTTAAGTCTGTTGAATGCCTTGATTATGTGCATAGTGACTTGAGGTTCATCTTTTGTGCCATATTCTTTGTCTGGTTCTCAGTATTTCATTACCTTTATTGATAATTACTCTAGGAAAGTATGGATCTACTTCTTAAAGAATAAGAGTGATGCCTTTGAAAAATTCTGTGAATGGAAAACCTTAGTTAAAAATCAAAAAGATCAGAAAATTAAGGTTCTTAGAACTGATAATGGTCTAGAGTACATCAATGCTGAGTTTAATTATTACTATGCTAAAAATGGGATATTAAGACATAGGACTTGTACTTATACCCCTCAGCAAAATGGAATTGCTGAGAGGTATAACAGAACTATTCTTAATAAAGTGAGATGTCTTCTCACTGAGTCTGGTTTGAGCCCTAAGTTTTGGGCTGAGGCTCCTTCAACTTCTTGCTATCTGATAAATAAATCTCATGCCAATGCTATAGACTTTAGATATCCTAATGAAGTCTGGAATAATCATGTTGTCTCTTATAATCATCTAAAGGTCTTTGGTTGTGCTGCATTTGTTCATAATGTGGGGTCTAAACTTGAACCTAGAGCTAAGAAATGTATTTTCAATGGTTATCCCATTGGGATTAAGGGATATAAATTGTGGTCTCTTGATGATAACAAAGTTATTATCAGTAGAAATGTTTTGTTTAATGAAAACGAGTTTCCTAAGGCTAAGTCTGTTGATCAAGAAGTTGAGTCTAATGATATGTCTATCTTTGAGGTGGAGTTTTCTAATAATGGCAATAATGATCTTGGTAATCTACAAGTCCCTCACAATATGAACCTGACTATGTTGAGGATCAAAATGTTGAGGAACCTGTAGAAAACCATGTACCTGAAAACAACATTGATAATACTAATAATAATCTGGATAATATGAGACCTAGAAGGAATACTAGGATGCTTGCTAAATATTTAGATTATATTGTGTATGATTGTTTGACTTGTGATTCTGTTACCTGTTCTTATCTCATTTCTGATTCTATTGATAATAATGTGCCTTTGACTTACACTGATGCTAAAAGTCATGATAAATGGAACATGTGGCATGATGCTATGAAAGAGGAAATGTCCTCCTTAAGTAGAAATAAGACTTGGAAACTTGTACCTAGACCTACTAACAAGCATGTAATAGGTTGTGAATGGATCTTTAAGTTGAAACCTGAGATTCCTGGTGTTGAAAAAGAAAGATATAAAGCTAGGTTAGTAGCTAAAGGTTTTTCTCAGAAAGAGGGAATAGATTTTAATGAAATTTTTTCTCCTATTATGAAGCATGTATCTATTAGGATTGTTGGATTCTGAAGATAATTTTAGTTTTGTAAGTTCTGAGTTCAGAAGCATATCATCTCAGAAAGCTACAGAACTCGTCAGGAGAGATGTGATACTTCAGAAGCAGTTAGGAATTCAGAAGAATACTCAAAACTCAGAACCTCAAGAAGTTCCTTTAGGGTTCTACAAAGTCAACTTAGTCTTTTAGCGCTAAAAGTCAAGAAAAACTGATTTTGCATTTAATGCCGCCGGGCACTTTATCCCCAAGTCCACTATAAGACAAAAGTGGTTGCAAAATCAGGAACAAGAATTTCTCTACAAATCTCACTTGCAACTATCATACAAAGTGGTTCCCCAAAATCAACCTAAAACAGCATGGTGGGGATCAGAGTTGGACGAGCTACTTTAACGGATTGTTAACGGAACAAAATTGGGAGACAATGGTAGAATTCCTGGCAACGGTCCAAAAATCAATAGAAACATTCTCTCCCTCTATAAAAAGATGATATCCGCCATTAGAGAAGGTTATCGAATCTTAGAAAACATATTCAAGAGTGAACCAATTCTCAATCTGCTTACAACCTTCTCATATCAAACATTCAAATCTCATCTGTTTGTTTTTGAACTAACTGAAACAAAGTTCAGAAGTTCATATAAATCATTGTCTTATAAACTGTTGTAAATCACACTGAGCTGAGGGTAAGTTAGTGTAAGGGAGCTAGGTAATCTCATAAGGAAGGTACTTAAGAGAGACAAAGCTCAGAGCCTCAGATATAGAAGAACGGTACTTCTGTATTGGTATAGCTCAGTAAAGACTGTTGGAGGGTACTTCAGTCAAAGCATTGTAAAGGGTTTACTTTTCACCAGAAGAAGAGTTGATAATGGATTAAATCTTGGATTAAAGTTTCCAAGGACTGGATTTGGTAGAGGCTGAACCAGGATAAAATCTCTGTTTGCAAATTTTCTTACCTTGCTCTTTCATACTTGTGTTATTTCATTCTACATCAAAACACATAAATATATAAAGGGGTTCTGAGTAAAACCTTTTACTCAGAAGCATCTTCAGAAGCGGTAATTAAACTACCTTCTGAAGGAAAATAGTGTACTCGAAAAAGAGTCATTCACCCCCCCCCTCTGACCTATTTTACACCCTACTGGGTCCTACAATTGGTATTAGAGCTAGAACTTGAAAACAGATTTAACTAATCTAGAGTAAAAGACTAAAATGGGTGAAAATAGCATGAAGCACTTACCTGGAAATATGACCACACAGATACTTTCAAAAGGGTTATCTGTATCCAGACCCCCACTATTCATTAGACAGAATTATACATTCTGGAAAAACAAAATGAAAAATTCCATACAGTCGCAGGATATCTATGCATGGCTTGCTATAGCCAATGGCCCATACATTCCTACATCCACTGTAAATGGGGTAGTCTCTCCTAAACTTGAGACTGAATACAATGACTCTGACATAAAGAAATTACAGAGTAATGCAGATGCAATTACCTTTATACATTGTGCCTTAGATGCTGCAGAATATAATAAAATCTCATGATGTGAAAGTGCCAAGGAGATATGGAAAAAGCTTAAAGTAACCTATGAAGGTACAGACAAAGCAAAAGAATCAAAGATCAATAAGAATCTGCGACTCTATGAACTATTTGAGATGGAAGAAGGAGAATCAATCTCAAACATGAATGCCAGATTCACAAACATCATTGTTCGCCACTTTTCTACTGATAAGTTTGGCTAAATATCAACGGTGCCAAAAACTTGTTCATGTGAAATATAGGTGTTGTCAATACCCCTTATCAAATAGAATAATGATGATAACTGCAAGTATACAGTTGTGATGTAGTTTTAAAAGATATCGATCCCACAGGGAAGGGCTAGTTCTAAAGATTAATAAGGAAGATAAGATAAAAAGAAAATAAAATAATGTATAGTTTTTTTGGATAGGAGGGTTAGAATGAAATATGAGTAAATATAGGTATGAAAGATTAGAGAATCTAAATATATAGATTTTCCCTACGAAATAAGGAAAGCAGAGTAAACATGCAAGTTCAATAAGGATATTACGATTCACTAAACTAATCTAATAGACTCGGTTCTAAATACTCAGATGTTCAATTATTCATTGTAGAGCAACACATGAAATGACTTTTCTAGATCTAGCACAAACGAATTAAGACTATCATATAAACCTGAACAACATCAATACTATGCTTAGTACGGGTCGCTCTCACATAGCCGCATTTAGCAAGTTACCATTCCAAAAATGTTGGCTCGCAAAACAGCGTTATATCACAGATCCAGTGATTATACATGATATTGTTAACCCTGAAACTATTTTTAAAATTAACTCCAACACATATAACTTGATTAACATGAAAGACTTAACACGACATATGCATTATAACACATAGACATATCATAAACTTTAAAATAAAAAGTATAAGTAAAAGTAAAGCAAAGTTGCAAGGTATCCAAGTGAAAGCTAAAGTTGATCAAACCATATCCACTCTTTAATGGGAGTCATCAATTCCCACAATTCCTGCTTCTGCTTTGAATTCGGTCTCGGCCAGTACAGAACCTCCGCTAGGATGCTATTCTTTGCGAATATCAAATAAACGAATATTGAAGAATGAAAACTTTTATTGATAAGTGATTTGCAAGTACACTTATACAATAATCGCTCAATAATGTAGAGAATCTAGTGATCAAAACAAGGATTTGAATCACTTAAACATTTTCTTGCTAATGCTTATGAACGTAGTGAACTCGCTATCTACACACACTATATGTAACCCTATATTTGCACTCTAATGCTCTCCTCTCTGGTGGTGCACTATAACCCATGAAATTTTAAGGTTTGGAGCTCTATTTATAGAGTTTGAAGGGTTATGTCTATCCAAACGAAGGGTTGTATCCGTTGATGAATGATTTCATCTCTTCATTATGATTGGTTGAGAAGCTTTGATTTAATCCACAATGGATAGACACCTTTTCATGATTTGTTGACTCCTGATAAGTGTCTTTTCATTGGTATTTGATGGCGGTTGATCATGCTTATCTGGCAGTTGTTAGTTAAGAAGATAATACCAGAAAATTGTCCAAGTCACGATCGTGATATATATGTCATGATCATGAATCTTTGATTGGTAGACTTCTAGTCTGAAGAAGAACAAGTCGCGACCGTGAATGATTGTCCCGACCATGAGTTGAGTTTTTCTTCAGAAATCTCCTTACAACTTCACCGATCTTTGACAGCTTCGATCCTAAGCCAAATCTTTAAGTTCCGCGCATCTTTTTGCACCTTTTTCACTCTTTTTTCATAGAATTCCACTTTTGATCATTTTACTCCCAAGATTTACCTAGTATATGCATTTGCATAAAAAATAACTATAAACCACGTGAAATCTTTTATATGAAGTATAAAAATGACTTAAACTATAATGTTTAGTGTATAAAATTAATATGATATTAAGTGTAATTATACACTTATCATGCCCTAGCTTGGCATCGTCTTTACTTGTAAATGACATGATGCGAGTGCATGATTTTATGTACGAACAATATTTATCATATGATGTATGTTTATCTGTTGTAGGTATCGTCGGCTTTGTTAATTGAAGAGCCTTCTCTTGTGCTGGTGCACAGTTGCCCCAAGGGTTTGTCTTGTAAGGAATTCCATGGGTGACTCCCTTGGAGTGACGATCATGGATTCATTGTATCAAATTCGAGTTCATAGCTTGAACCTAATTTGAGGAAAGTCTGAATGAATCATTGATCTTGCATTGTGTCGACGATGACTGCTTGGAAGCCGTTTGCCTAAAGTGTTGAAGGTATGTGATGCCTTGTACTGTTCCGAGGAGGTGATGATGAATTTGATATTTCTTTAGTTCTAAGTTTTGAATAGATCACCCTTGCGGGTTTTCAATCTGTCGAACCTTGTCTTAAATTTTAAGTGGCCGCCCTTTTAGGTTTTTAATCTAGCAGACACATTTTTCTTTATTTATTTTTTTTCATTTTTTGGATGTTTACTTGCGACATTCTACCATTAGCATGCAAGCAATCAAGATAAACATATGCATAAAGATTCAACAAAAATGACAATTCATTGATGAACTTAACATGGGTATAAATGTTTCAAATAATTTGACTCCTGCCATCAATTAGCCTTTTCAGGTTTTCTAACTAATGTAGTTCTCTCGATATCTTAAGTTTTGCCTAAGCCATCCTTTTCAGGTTTTCAAGTTAGCAGACTATTATTTTTGTGTTTTGGGAATAGGACCTAATTTTTACTCAACTAACCAAGTGTTAATTGACAAGTTAATTACAAATTTATTTTTTTGTTAAGTACTGCTTTTTATCGATTTATTTCTTTCACCTATGCATGATAGTAATTGTGTAAGACTTGGTAGATTTGGTAGATCAGTAGCTGTCCATGTCCACGACTTCATTTGTTATCTCATTCAGCATTTCTGACCGATTGGTATAGTGCTTTGTTGGCTTGAGGTGTATGTGTTGATGGGTCTTAATCATCGGCGTTTCCTTTGATGCTGCGATCATTGCCCCATAAATAGTAGCGAGCCGTGTGAAGGAACTCTTGACATGTTCTACGGTCTGGCTTTTTTTTATCTTTAACTCTTGTTTGATTATCCCATGAATGATGGTGATCCTTGTGATGGAGTTGTTAACGTGTTCAACGATCCGACTCCTTCTTTGTGGCATTGCGTCGGTTGTTTGGTCTTATGAATGGTGGTGATGGAGTTGTTGATGTGTTCAACTATCCAACTCCTTCTTTGTGGCATTATGCCGTTGTTTGGTCCCAACTTGCTTGGTCGATATTTTAGCCTTATTCTAGCTTTAATCCTTTTGATCTTTGTTTGCTTCGTTCTCTTGGTTGAGTTAGTGGACGTTTCATGTTTGAAGATATTTCCATTGATCTTTCGTCCTTGAATGATGAGGCAATTTCTATCACGTGTTGTCTAAGTACATTTATTTATCTCTCACTTTCTTTCAAGAGTTAAATCATTTGAATTTATTATGGGGAATTCATTTATACCCAAATTAATTTCATGACATGACGTGTCACACATGCTAAAAAATTATGTACATGTTTAGGAGAATGCGTGACGTCATTGATAAAATATCAAGCAAATAAACAATGTTCAATTTATTCAAAAATAATTCAAAAGAAGCCTCATCGGCAAGGTAGTTAAATGCTAATTTATTACATCATCTTCTTCCGATGCTAGCTCCCCCCAGATGTGTCAATGGATTTGAAGTGCTCCATCCTCTCTGCCTTCTCAAACACTTCTTGATAGCTAGAGAAGATGTCTGACCCAAACTTGTTCCTGTATGATGGCAGTGCACTGTCCAATAGCTTGGTTATCATCTCTGGTAAAGTTAAGCCAGCTCAAAGCCTGACCTGTGTGGCCATCCAACGTGCATAGTAGAATTTAAAGCTCTCACCCTACCTTTGCCTTATAGCCTCCAGATGTTGCATTGTGGTTTCCATCTGAGAGTTGAAACCATAATGCCCAAGCATAGCCTGAGCAAGGTTGTTCCAATCAGTGGCTATGTCTAGCAGGAGGTGGCTGTATCATTCATTGATTGGGTGGCCTAAGGTGATGATGAAGAGCTTAGCCATCATTCGATCACTGACCCTCAATGTTCTCATCATTATTTTATAATGCGTCAAGTGAGCGCGCGGGTCGCCAGATCCTACGTACTTCTCAAACTGCGGCATTGCAAAGTTTGGGGGCAAGCTATCTTCATCCTTGATTATCAGTGTGCAGGGTACGTGTTCCTTAGGTGGCCACCGTGAATGGCCAAGAACTGTTGCCATAGTTCCTCATGTCAGGTTGTTGGAGGATGGCGTTCCATGCGCTTGGATAAGAGCCATATTACCCCTGGAGATATGTTGCGAAATGGGGTAGTTGAGGTGCCTGGAATTGTGAGGTGACCGACGTAACCTAGTTAGGAATAGGGTGTTAGGTCATTCCTTGGTAGAAAGGCCCTGGTGCGAATGCTGGCTAGATAAGATGACTTTTTCCTCCCCCGAACTGCTAATAAGCAGTAGGAGGTAGGGGCATTATGTGTGAGGTGGGAGGTCCTCGTACTTTAGGCCATCTAGTTGGATTGCCATTGTTAAGGGTGACCTCCAAGCTGGACACTAAATTCTGGGTCCTCCCAACATGTTGGCGAATGAGCGATGCTAGCTGTTCACTATTAGCAAAGGCATTCAAGGCGGCTGCAATCTCGGCGCTCACCGATGACTGTTGAGAATTTTGTCTTGCAAGGATGGGTTGATCTTCCCTTGCACCTTCTTCTCGTAGATTGGCCATAACAGTGCATTGAACTGAATTTGAGTCTGAACCCGAGTCCTCACTTGAGTTAGTATACGAAACCCCTTCCAGATTGGCCACAATTGTGGAAACGCGAACCAGGCGACGAGCATGCCTCTTCCAAGCCCCTTTGATACATGAGTAGAATATTAGACCGTGCATGTAAGATTTTTGATATGATTCATGATGCGGGTAATGCATTAGATGTTTAATGTTATGGCTGCATTCACAAGTGGTCAACGTGCCATGATATGAAATAACATGTATGTCAATCTATTTAAAACAAATAGGTTAGTCATTAGGTTAAGATGAAAATATGTGGAAATGAAAATCCCACAATGGTTGTTGGATTTGTAAGATGTTTGTGTGACATCGTAATATGAGTGGTGTAAGTGAGGTGACCAAGTTACCCTTATGATAATAGGTCAATAGTTTGAGATTTCATATTATGACTAGATCTTATGGAATGAGGAGGTCAAAATTATTTCGGGTAAGCAGTGTGACATACCCTACTAAGATGAAAATAACCATCGTATGTAGCTATTGAAGTAATGATTGATTATTTTGCCCAATTAGGGCAGAGTTTTTGGATACCTATGTGGTATGTGGTGATACGTGAATTATTACCTCGTGTGGGTGAATGATTCTGGTATGAAGCGTATACCCTTAAAGATTTGGTAAGGCAAGACTTTTGAAGTAAGTTTGCCTCGTGTGGGCTTAGGAAATCAATTGGGATATCCTTTGATGTGGGAAAAATGGTTTTGGGTAGGTATTTGCCCCATTTGGGCTTTTGGTGTGTATAATTACCCCGGAAGGGCTGTGAGTTGGATTTTGAGTTGACATTTCATAGGTAACATGTGGGATATATTATTACCCCTTGTGGGCTAAGTATTGGATGTTAAGTGGATATCACGCAGTAAAAGGAAGGTATGTTTCCCTTGTACATGCTAATAGCAGGATGTCAAGTGGGCATCTCGCTAAAAAGGGGTAAGTGATATTCCTAAGCGGCATTATGTTATCCTAGGGCGGCATTATGTTATGATCTATAGTGTCAACTGTGCCTAAGTGTATGTGATATTGGTTTGGTATCATGATATGTACATTTAATATCATGAGTGTGTGCGTTCAAGTATCTGCACTAAGATTCGTGGTTAGCATGACATTTGTATAATGACAAATTGAAAGTAGTATACAAGTAGCACATAGCACGCAATGCCATATCTTCCAACCATACAACTCCCGCGTGTAGGGTTTTTCTCTAGTCTCTATCCTAAGTTTGGTTCATCTTAGTATTATGAAGATATTAAGGAGCGTACCTGCAAGAAAATATAATGCATGATCGCGTGTTGGGTAACACCCTAGGGAAAATGCCTACGGTTTATTTACATAAGGTTTACAAATGGGTTGTTGATGTAGAAGGTTCTTGTTGCGCTAAAATACACTCCAAGCCTCTCCCCAAATGGGTTAAGGGAGGTATATGCGATATGGCAACAAGTGCACCACTCGCTCAAGTACTATCTTTTCTTAGGGATGCAGATTAGTATAAGAGAAAGCTTCGGGTTAATAGGGGTACCTTAGACTTATGGGCTTATCCCTTCTATTGCAATGCGAAATTATGAATATGTCATAATTAAGAGAAAACGGAATAATGTGATCAATAATTTTCGGCACTTATCCAAAATCTAAAACCTTTGAAAAATAAGTTTTAAGAAAAATCCCTAGCAGAGTCGCCACTGTGAGTGGGCGACACGGAGCGGTGGGCCGAGAGCGCACGAAAGATGAGAGGCGCGGTCCACCGGGGTGTTTGAAAAAGTAGCACCGGGTCGGGGACCCGGGAAAAAGGTTGAAAGAGAGAGCGAAAACATTTTTTTAGATTGGTTCGGACCCGAATCCGCCGACCCTTAGTGTGGAGTCGCCACCTCCTGGATTAGCTCTTTCCAGGAATTAGAGTCCTGTGAGGCTTAATGTCTGGGGATGGCCCACCAAGACACAGAGATTTGGGTCCGGGATAATTTACTTATTTCTTATGTGATCATATCATATTACATCTATAGAAAACAATATTTTCTTAATTGCGCATTTCGCACTTGGGTCATTTTTCGAGTTTATATGTATGATTCATGTATGGAAAAATAATAAACCATCCATAATTCGAAATAATAAATCATCCACAAAGTAGTAAGTAAATGCGGAAAATAAATGCGAAAAATAAAGATTACAAGGCTTCCAAAAATCGAGGGATGCAACCGCCCGCTAACCTATTAATTACATTTTCCGTAAAAATATATGTAATGCCCGAAGGAAAGTAAATCCTAGGCATACATCTAACCTACATCCATAAAGGTTAGCACGAAATATGGCACATATGTTCGATTTGATTTTAGCGAGGCCAGTGTGGCCTACTTAAAACATCGACGATTTAAAGTTGTTATTTTAAATAAAAATAGTTCATTTTTATTTACACGTATGTTGATCAATTTTATTAGTGAAAATGATTGCATGGCATAAAGTGAGGTCTGTTATCTAGGAATAATTTTAATTCCCTTTGTTGGGGTATTCTAAAAAAAATAAAGAAAAGAAGTAAAGATGAAGAAGAGAATTACAACATTATTTATATAAAAAGAAAGAAAAATATTCCTAGGTCCACAAATAAAATCAGAAAAAGATGAAGCAGACGATGAGCGCGGAATTCGCAGTTCTAGGAACTCAGAGGCTTACCCTTGCGGGTATGAATCCACTTCGGCGTATCCGTTTGATCCCCGGGACCGTTCCTCGTTCGTTTTTTATTTAAGTTGTGGTTTAATGTGGAAAATTAAGTGTTTATTTATCCAAAAGATAATCAGACTCGGATTCTAAATTTTTTTTAGACCCGAGAATATCTGAGAATATTTAAAGAGAAAAGTAGACGAAAAATAGATTTGAAAACAATTAAAATTTGGAATCCAAAAGTTTTTGGATCCGAATATCTTTGAAGAAAATATTTATTCGAAAGATAATTAGACTCGGGTTCTAAATTTGTTTTAGACCTGAGAATATCTGAGGATTTTTAAGAAATGTAGAAAGAAGAATGATTTGAAAATAACAAGATTTGAGATCCAAATGTGTTTTGGATCTAAATTATTTTAAAGAAATTGAAGGAAATATTTTTGGTGTTTTTCTTGTTGTCTTTTTATATGAAAATCTAATTTTTTTATCTAAAATTTCGAGCCCCCTTCAATAAAAAAATGTCCCCAATTTATAGAAATTCGGGACAGGGTTAAACTGGGCTTGCCGAACTCTTAGGCGAGAGTGGTGGCCCTCCGCTGAACTCCTCAGTGAGGTGCCCAAAGAAATCCCATTTTGGGATTTCTTTGGGCCATTGCCACACACACACACACACATATATAAAACGGGATTTCATTGGGCCATTGCCACACACACACATATGTGTATACATACACACACACACACACACACACACACACACACATATATACAAATTTATATATACTTAAATTTCCAAATAACCCAATTAAATTATTTTGGACCCGTAAAAATATTATAAGACTTTAAATTTTCACTTTAAGCCTTTTAAATATTTCTATGGTTTTAAATATTTATTTGGGGTCCCAAACATTATTTTAACAAGGAGAACTCCCATTTGAAGATCTTCGGACGGTCGAAAATCATGTGATTCGAGGATAAATATCCCGAAAAGCCGTCATCATTGAACGCGCGAGCTGGTACAAAATCCCGTGCTCACACGTAGTATAGGCTAGACTTGTAATAGGGCTTTATTTGTAAAATCAAGTTCAAAACACAATTTGTGTATTGTCCAAGAATTTTGTTATCAATGAAATTACAAGTTTTTTCTAAGTTAACAACTTCTTAACTTCTTATCTGCTATTGTATGCTTGTTATTTCTACTTATAAACTGTTGTAGGAATAAATGCAAAGACCAACCTCAAAGAAAAGCTAAAGTAAGATAAAGTCCCAAATCGAACAAAATTCCTCTAAGTATGGGGGAGTTAAGTTGATTGAAAAGAATCCACTCAGTATGGGGGAGTCCACACTGACTAAGGAGTTCACTAATCATGGGGGAGTCTTACATCATCTATTAGGTATTCCTATATTTTTAAACTATTTATTCAATTAATCTCTTCTACTACCTAGTTTGTTAATTGTTCCAAAATGGGGAAGGGGATTGTTGAACCTAAGTCAATAGTATTTTAAAGTACTTAAACGCTTTGGAAATAACAAATTGTCTAAGATAGTGAAATAAATTGCATACTAAGTAGACTCTTAATTAATCAAGTTTACTTGAGTTTTTTTAAGGGAAAACAACTAAGTTTACTACGTGAATAATTAAGTTATGGCTTAGAGTAAGAAAAGATGAGTCGACCTGGTATTATAAAGTTTATAAGGTATAGACTCAACGAAGCTGAGTAAGCTTTTTAGTTATAAAAGCTGAGTTATTTGGCACTTAGAGAAATATATGACACAAATGCTTTTAACAGTTTCTATGAGGAACAAAGTTTTCCTTTGATACTTTTCAGGAGAAAAGTCATTGAAATTATAGAAGATATTCAAGTGATCCTCATAAACAAAAGGCATCAATACAGAATGTTGGAGAATACTCACAAAAGTCTAAGATAAAAGGAATCCTCTAACATGTACCATTTCTCAGATTCTCCATGCAACTATGCAACTTCAGCAAGTCAACTAAATGCAAGCATCCACTTTGCATCTTGCGTACCTCTCTATCAGAATAGATTGCTTGAAAGAAATGAGTTTTTGATGCATTTGGACTAGCTGATTAATCTCCTGCTCCAACATTCGAAATCTTTATCTCTAAACATCCTGAAATTTGTTTTAAATAAGCAAATTCAAAAGCTGTGAAGAGAAGAGAAATGGAAGACAAGTCAGGATGAGAAGTTTGCATCGACTACTCCCAACAACTTCAAGTATAAATAGGAGACTGAAACAGACGTTCAAACTTGGTGAATCACCTCAAATTTCTTAAGAGCTGAAATACTATCTAAATATTCATAGCATTCATAAATTCCAAATCAATTAATCAAATCAAAGACCAATCTTCCAACCAGTTTGTAATAGAGAGAAAACACTTTAGATTTAACATTGTATAGGATTCAACATATTTTATAAGTTCAAATCCTTTATTCTCAATTTCTTTTTCAAATCTGAGTGATAGTTTGGGAAGGGTACCCAAACTGTGTTTGAGCGGTAGTTAGAAAGAAAGGTACTTTCTGTAATAGAGTCTACCCGTTGTAAAGGCTTCTCTGCCTAAGGAAGGAAGGAAAACACTAGTGGATTAAAATTCTAACCCTTGTAACTTAACTTTATCACGTTTTACTCATTCATCATTCTCTCTGTTTTACAAGTTTTGTTTTAAAAACCAATCCGAGTTGAGTAAAGTACTCAACAACGATTGAAGATAAACTGACTAAGTAAAGCTTAGCAATTTATAGTTTTTAGACTAAAGTTGGCATGATTCACTTAGTACATATCTAAAAATTGAACTTGGAAAAGGATTTTTATGATATCTAAAAATAACCAAGTAAAGCATTCACCCCCCTTTACTGTTTGTATTAAGCTATTTGGGACCAACAAACATGATAATATTCTTTATGCTCGTGGAATGTGTTTGAATGACATTCATAATCTAGATAATAAAACTGAAATTCTTAATATGAATACTACCAAGAAATCAAAATTAGATAATGAGAAATCTTTATACTTGTGGCATTGTCGTCTAGGCCATATAAATGAGACTCGCTTAACTAAGTTACTCAAATGTGGTGACTTGGGCCCAATGGAATGGCACTCCTATGGGACATGTAAACCTTTTTTAAAAGGAAAGATGACAAAGAAATCTTTCAACGAAAAGGGTTAGTGTGCAACAAGTACTTTGGAAATAACACACTCCAATGAATGTGGACTAATAAGTGTTAAGAAACATGAAGGTTTTGTTTACTTCATAACCTTTATCGATGATTACTCACGATATGGTTATATGTATCTTATGAGACATAAGTCTGAAATTTTTGAGAAATTCAAAGAATTCAAATCTAAAGTAGAGAAACAGCTTCGGAAAAGTATTAAGACTCTTCGATCTAATTGAGGAGGTGAATAGTAAAGTCAAGAGTTTTAGGATTATCTAAGGGATAATGGTATTTTATCCCAATTGATACCTCCTTATACACCTCAACACATTGGAGTGTTAGAAAGAGGAATAAAACCCTACTTAATATGGTTCGGTCCATGATGAGCCAAACATAACTCAATATATCCTTTTGGGGTTATGCACTTGAGAGCGTAATTTACATTCTAAAAAGAGTACCCTCAGAATCTATTGATCAAACACCATATGGAATGTGGTATGGTAAGAAACCATCTCTTTCTCACCTAAGAGTTTGGGGATGTTTTGTTTATGTGAAAAGGATAAATTCAAATAAGTAGGGTGCTAAGTTTGATAGGTGTCTATTTGTTAATTACCCTAAGAGACTATGGGTGATACCTTTTATGACCCTAAGGAACAAAAGTGTACTTGTTTCTAGGAAAGCTATTTTCCCTGAGAAGGAACACATACTTGCGAAAGTTAGTGGGAGTAATCTTGAGTTGGATGCTCAAGAAGTTCAAACAAATAATCAATTGATTGGTCCTACACCTGTTACATAAGAAAGTGTAAGCATGGAACAACTAATTATAACACAGACATTACATAGATTAGGTAGGGATCTAATCATTCAATAAAGATATGGCTATTTCATCATTTATGCTAAGCACATCGTTCTTATGGAAGATGACAAGCCCAAGACTTACAAAGAATCAATGGAAGGCTTAAAGTTTGACAAATGGTTTACAACCATGAAATCAAAGATGGATTCCATGTACCAAAATCAAGTTTGGAACTTGGTTGATGCTATGAGTGGGATTAAGTGTTAGACATGATGTATTCCCTAGATGTAATAAGGGTGATATATCTTAATTAGTTATAATGTACAAAGAGTTTCAGATTATTATTAATATAATAAAGGCATCTTTGTTATTTATCAATTTTTGTTTAATTTATATATCTTGATGGTATCATATATAAGTGGTATTATATATATATGTGTGCATGGATAAGATAAAGTCTGTGACTACTTTATAGAGTAAAAGTGCAAGGATATAATGTGAACTATGTGGGTGAGAACTGCACATACGTGTTACTATGAATAGTTTAAATATCCCTAGTCATAGTTTCATTGAGATTGGACATCAATGAAACGGTCAAACTAGCATGTATAGGCTTACTTGTTGGATTAGATCCAAGCAGCCGATCTCATGAGCTGAAGGTGGTACCTTGAGGTAACACATGAATGTATTCGGGTAATACATTAGAAACCGCCATAAAATAGACACTCGAAAATAACTATATCCATATGTTCATGTCATGTCTTATTGTAGTAGCAGTACAAGTATCCTTAGACCTGAGATACTGGTTACCTTATGTAGGATTTACTATACTTTGGGTCATACTTATTCATGCCCTTGCGATCAGGAAGATATGAATGATTACGGGTATAGTGATGATCACATGTTGGTAAGCCGAGTAGTCAAGATGGGATCCATCGCTCCTCATATAGTGATATAATGGGAGAAGTACCTTAAGGCATCTTGTTAAAGAGACACACCCATAAACCTCTGATCAGAGCATAAGATTGATAGAATGGGTTTCTAGTCAATCTTGATACATTATGGAAAGTGGTGTTCTTCATGAACAAGTCTAATTCAAGGATAGATGACTATTACATGAGCTACCACTTAATCAAAGCTCAATAAATTGGATGGTACTTAACCTGATAGAAGGAGTGTATTGTATTGGGTACTATTGCAGAATCAGATCAAGTCACATGCATGTGATGTTCCGAGTATCAGGGGATCATACGCCTTTGCTAGAAAGTCCATATGATCTTATAGAGTTTTTGGGTTCCTATCGATTTGGAACATGGAGCCTAAAGGTTCCTGGATGGGAAGCCAAGTTTAGGTTAACCTCTAGCGGCTCTATACTTTGGGATCCTATGAGGTCAGACACCTTGGGTCTTTACTAGACTAAGAAAAGAACCTATAGACTAAGTCTACGCCGAGAATATTAAGGTTGTCGAATTCATCGGATGAATTATTAATTGGTTAGACCAGATTAATAATAAAAAGGATAAAAGGAGAAAAATTGCACAGAGTGGAGAAAGGGAATTTTTCCTGTTGCTAGTGGGCCCCAATGAACATGGGCTATTCGAAGTGGGGGCCTACGCGGCTTCCCCACGAGCAAAAAAAATGTTCGCGGGCCACTATCCTGTGCTGGTATTAGGCCCGCTAGAGCTGGAGCTCCGCGAGTTGACTTGCATGTGGGATGGGATTTTTCCCATCCCACATTGGTTTTTGAGGGGAGTTTTGAACTCCCCTCCCCCTATATATAGTGCTGCCATTCTCCTTTCTCCATCACTTCATCTCAACCTTTCTCTCTGAGTTCGACACCTTTTCTTCGCAAGCTCTTTGTGAGATCCTCCATGAGTTTCTCCAACATTGCAAGAATTCTTTATAAGCTTCTTTCTTTTGAAGTGAGCCTTCTTAGTTAATATTTTTAGGTTGGTATTTGAGCGGTCTAACAGCTGCTATCTACCAACGGGTTCTTCCTCAACAGAGGTTTTGGTTAGTGAAGATCCATGTGGATCAATTATAGAGGCTATCCTAGATTGGAAGTTAGTTCTAACGGAGTTTTGCTGAATTACTCTAAGGGAACACTGCAACAAGGGTAAGGTACACATCAACTTGTAATGCTCTTAACTTAGATGCTAGGTTTTTTTAATAAGTTTTATAAACCTGACAACATCTATGGAACGTTTCAACTTAGATTATATCAATCATAAAACACTTTAGAGATCCTTTAGGGTTAATTTTAAGTTTTGAAATTCCATCGTGCAACTTTGCATGTTCAAAATTATCTTAATTAACCAGCATATTAAGCCCATAGGATGAAAGTGGGCTATGAAGAAGAAAAATGACATGGATGGTAGTGTAATTACCTATAAAGCAAGGCTAGTTGCAAAGGGTTATAATAAAAAAGAAGGCATTGACTATGATGAAACATTTTCACTAGTAGCCATGCTAAAGTCTATGAGAATAATCCTTGCCATCATTGATCAATATGATTATGAGATCTGGTAGATGGATGTGAAAATTGCATTCCTTAATGGGAACCTTGATAGGGATGTATATATGATACAACCCGAAGGTTTTACATCTATGGATGGCTTAAAGGTGTGTAACTTGCAAAGGTTCATTTATGGACTTAAGCAAGCATCAAGGAGTTGGAATATTAGGTTTGACGAGATAATCCAAGAAATTGGTTTTGTGCCAAATGTTTATGAGCCTTGTGTATATAAGAAGGTTAGTGGGAGTGTGGTCCTTTTCCTTGGATTATATGTCGATGACATATTATTAATGGAAATGATGTTCATTTTCTTCAAACAGTTAAGTCATGGTTGTCAAAGAAGTTCTCCATGAAGGACCTTGGAGAAGCAGGTTTTATACTTGGTATGAAGATCTACCATGATAATTCTAGAAGGCTACTAGGACTTTCTCAAAGTACATACATGGATAATGTTTTACCTAGATTTAACCTTGAGCAGTTAAGAAAAGGTTATCTTCCCATGTCTCATGGGATTAACCTTTCTAAATCTGAGTGTCAAAGAATATAAGAGGAGAGACTACGCATGAATGGAATTCCCTATACTTCGGAAATATGATCCATCATGTATAATATGGTTGCAGTTAGCCAAACATCTCACATGCTTTGAGCATCATAAGAAATTTCAATCTAATCTAGGCTAGAAGCATTGGATAGCCGATAAACCTATCCTCAAGTACCTGCGAAGAACTAAGGATATGTTTTTAGTTTATGGAGAAAGTGGTCTATCTAAAAAGGGATTCACTGATGCATGTTTGCAATTTGATAGAGATGATTACAAGTCCCAGTAAGGTTATGTGTTTATGTTAAATGGAGGGGTAGTTGTTTGGAAAAAGTTTAAAATAAGATACGACTGCCCATTCAAAAACTAAGTCTGAGTATATAACTGCTTTTGAAGTATCTAAGAAAGCTGTCCAACTAAAGGGATTTATTGGTGATATTAGTGTGGTGTCCAGCATTATAAATCTAAAAGTGGTCTATTATGATAATAATGGGGATATTGCTAAGGAAAGGAACCACAGTCTCGTAAGAGAAATGGACATGTACTTGGAAAGTACCATCTCATTTAGGATATAGTTACAAGAAAATATATAAGGTTAGAATACATCCCTACGAATCTGAATATAGAGAATGGGCTAACAAAGCCATTAACTTAGGTTAAGCATGACTATCATGTTAATGAGTATGGCATGAAGCACATGTGCAATTTGCTCTAGTGCAAGTGAGAGTTTGTTAGACATGATTTATTCCCTAGAGGAAATTAGAGTGATATGTCTTTATTAGTCGCTTATGTACAAATAGTTTTGGATTATTGTTTATCAATTATACGCATTTGTTATATATCATTGATCATCTCTAATTATGTATCTTGCTGGTATTATATATATATATATATATATATATATATATATATATATATATATATATATATATATATATATATATATATATATATATATTATGTGGGGTGAGAACTACACACACGTGTAATTATAGAAAAGTCTAAATATCTCTAGTCATAGTTTCATTAAAACTAGACATCAATGAAGTGGACAAGCCAACATGTGTAGGCTTACTCCTTGGATTGGATCTAATCTGTTGATCTCACAAGCTGCAGGTGGTACCTTGAGTTAATATATGAATGTATTCAGGTAATACATTGGAGAAAGCTATAAAACAAACACTTGGAAATAACTATATCCATGTGTTAGTGTTATGTCTTATTTTAGTAGCAGTACGAGTATCCTTAAACTTGAGATACTGGTTACCTTTTGTGGAAGTTGCTATACTTTGGGTCATACTTATGTATACCCTGTTATCAAGATGATATAGATGATTACGGTTATAGTGATGACCGTTGGTTGGTAAGCCGAGTAATCAAGATGGGATCCATCACTCCTAATATAGTGATATAATGGGAGTTGTACCTTAAGGCCTCTTGTTGAAGTAAAACACTCATAAACCTCTGAATAAAGTAAGAGATTGATAGAACAAGTTTCCAGTCAATCTCAGTACATAAAAGCGAGTGGTGTTCTTCATGAACAAGTCTAATTCTGGGATAGTTAAGGCTATCACATGAGCTAACACTTTATCAAAGCTTAATATATTGGTTGATAATTAATATGATGGAAGGAGTGTATTATACTGGTACTATTGCAGAACCAAATCAAGTCATAGATACAAATGTTTCTGAGAATTGGTAAAAAACCTATTTGATCGTCTAGAATTTTGAAGATCCAAAGCATTCTGATCATATCCACAAGTTGAATAAAGCTTTATATGGATTGAAACAGGAACCTCGTGATTGGTATGAAAGACAAACTAAGTTTTTTCTCAATAAATGCTATGTTAGTGGAAAAGTAGACACAACTTTGTTTATCTAGCCCAAGAAGAATGATGTGTTGCTAGTTCAAATCTATGTTGACGATTTCATCTTTGGAGTAATTGATAAAGGAATTCGCAAGGAATCAAACAAGAAGATAAAGAGTGAGTTTGAAATGTCAATGGGAGAATTGAATTTCTTTCTCAAGCTACAGATAGAAAAAAGCGATGTTAGAACCTTTATCTATCAATCAAAATATGGCAAGGAAGTCTTGAATATTTTTGACATGGAGCTAGAAAAGCCAATATCAACTCAAATGACCACATATACTATCCTAAGAAAAGATGAAGTCGGTAAATCTATAGATAGTAAGTTCTATATAGGTATTGTTGGTTCTTTACTTTACTTAACTAACTTTGTATGTTATTGTGCTGGTTATCAAGTTAACCCTAAAGAATCTCACTTAGCAACTGTTAAGAGAATTCTTTGATACTTGCAAGCTTCTATTAATGCATGAATGTGGTATCTTAATAGCTCAGATTTTACACCTAGAAAATTTACAAATGCAAACTATAGAAGAGACAAGCTTGATCAAACCAATTGTGGATGTCTTTTCCTTGGAGAATGCTTAGTTTCTTAGTATAATAAGAAGTAAACTTCCATAGAGCCTAGTACAACAGAAGATAAGTATATGGCTATAGGAAGTTGTGTAGCACAACTATTATAGATTAAGTAGTAATTAGAAGATTATTGTATAAATTCTAAATACCTCGAAGTTATGTGTGATAACAAGAGTGCTATAGACCTATCCACATATCCTATTCTACATGGTAGGATGAAGCATGCCAACAAAGACATTACTTCAAAAAGGTTCACGTGCTAAGGGGAGATGTCAAATTGGAATACATTTTATCAAAGGAAAAACAAGTAGATATATTCACCAAACCACTTACAAAAGTAATTCAATATGTTGAGGCAATTGATTGGAATGATGAATCCAATCTAAGGCATAATTTATCATACTGACCATAAGAAATGCTGAGTTAAACTAATCAAGTGACAAATTTTTTACTTAGTTTCTTATTTAAGTTGAAAACATTGTCATTTTACTAGTTATTATTTGAAATTCAATTTTAAATACTAATTGTACTTTGAGCGTGTTTCAACTTACTATTTAAACGCTATATTTTAAGGTAAAACAATAAGTTGGTTTAAAGTGAATCTAATATCACCGTTGTTTTTTATGATACTATGTAAGGGATACACGTAGTGGAGAGAGATTTTTTCAGTATAAAAGGTGAATTGAAGAGGAGAAAAATTAATTGTAATCTTTGAATCTCAAGCATTTTCTCTGAAAAATCTCTCTAAGTTCTAAGCAATGGTGTCTTCTAGTTCTAAGCAATCTACTAAAAAAGGCCTTAATCACTCTTGAAGATGGAAGATTTGTGTTGCAAGGGAAGTTGAGAAGAACAACGAAATTGATTTTGAGAAATCAGACAAGATGTTATTAAAGAAAGGGACTATGTATTTCCTAGTTGGAGGAGGAAAGAGTTTAGAATGGAAGTAGGGAATTAATATACAGTTAATGTCAGGGAAGCAGCTGCAGATGGACATTTGAGCCTGTGGATGAAGCAGCAGTGTTTCAGGTGTCTTTTTACCTCAAATTTCTTACTATTTCAATCTTGATGGAGCAGTTCTATAAGCATCTTCATGCTATTATGGGGATGCTTGATGTTTTGATGACTTTAGTGGATGGGAAGTCTATCACTATAACCCCCAAGTTGGTTGCCAAATTGGTGAAGATGAAGATAAAGGGGGTTGAGTTAAGAAATGTTGGGGAAGAAGCATTAATAACTATCCTAGAGGAGTTTGAGCACCCTGAGGATTAGGTGAATGGAGAAATAAGGGCAACTACCATGTCTAAAAGGAAGGGTTGTTCACAGAATCATTACAAGGGATTCAACCCAAGTTTGAGAGCTATCACAAACTAGATCTATCTCAAGATGCTCCAAGTTTGAGAGACGCGTTGCTTACCATATCATCATTGGCAAGAAAATCAATTGGCTTATCATCTTCATCAACCATATGTAGAAGGTAACCCATAACCATCATTGTGGAAGCCTTGTGTCAGTAATCTGCATAGCTTACAACATTAACTTGAAAGAAATCTTGAAGAGGTATGCTCTAGTGAAGAAAATTTTTATTGAGATTGACGAGCTCTTGAAATTGGAGTGCAACAAAGAGACCTTCTCTTATAAGAAGGAAGGTGAGATGAAGAGGAAGATGTGTTTTATTTAGGGAATAATCGTCATACATGGTGATATTCCTAGAGAAGACATGGACCAAGTTTTTGAGAATGCTCTTGGTATGGCTCCATTAGATATTGGAGTGAAGAAAGTTGTTGAGGTAACAGATGATGATGATGATGATGATGTACCTATCAATCACTCCATACCATCTCCCAAGAGGGCTAAAAAGGAAAGCCCTAACAAAGCTGAGCTTCCTATGGTAATGAAGGTTATGGTACCAAAGAATTTTGAGTTGAAGAAGCATGGAGGCCATCAGGGTAAGGCTGAAGCTAAAGAAGCTATAAAAGGTAGAAAGTAGAGAAACAAGTAGCTAAGGAAGAATTAGAAGCCTCTCCTGACACTAAAGATGAGCACAAACTTTCATTAGTGAAGATAAAAAGAGTCATCAGGGGAAAGATAGAGGTTGTAGAAGTAGCTGATGTAATAGAGAAGGCTACATTTGTTTGAGCAAGAAGATGTGGCTAAGGAAGTTGACATAGCAAAGGCATGTGATGCAACAGCAAATAATGTAGAGGCTATTGAGAAAGATGAGGTAATCGAACAAGTTGATGTTATAGATAAGGGAGTGGCACGTGAGTAAATTTTACTATTAGGGTAGCCTGTGCAGGCCGCAACCTTGAACAAACCTGGTTCACGAGGTCCACTCGCAATGGGAAAAATCCCTTTCTTCGCTCCGTGCAATTTTTCAAAAATTCTCCTATAATCCTATTTTTAGAACCCAAGTTAATAGTACTTCACAGTACTTAAACATTTTGGAAATACCAAACTAACTAGGATAGTGAAATTAATTGAGTACTAAGTATACTCGTAATTAATGAAGCTGACTTGAGTTAGTTTAAGGAAAAACAACTCAGTTTGTTGAGTATATAATTAAGTTACGGCTTAGAGTAGGAAAAGCTGAGTCTATGCCGAGTACTACATAATTTAGAAGTATATCAACTCAGTTGTGCTGAGTTAGCTTTTATTAAATAAAAGCAACATTTTTAACACTTAGAGAATAAATTGACACTTATCTTGCTAACGTTTTTTGTGAGAGAAGAAATATTCTTTCGATTCCTCACAATTTAAAAAGGTATCAGTACGGAATGTTGGAGATTACTCAGTAAAGTCCAAGACAAAAGGAATTCTCTGACATGCCTCGTTTCTTAGTGTCTCCGCGCATCTCTGCAAGCGTCAGCAATGTTAACTAATCACAAGATTCCACATTGCATTTCGCGCACCTCTCTCTCAAATTAATTTGCTTGAAGATAAATGAGATTTTATCAATGAAATTTTATCGCTCCTCTACATTCAAATTTCTATCTCTAAACGTCCTGGAATCTATCTCTAACGGGAAGATTCGAAAGATATGAAGAGGAGAAATTGAAGAATTGCAAGGATAAAAAAATAGTAACGACTACTTTTCAAAGCATAAAGTATAAATAGAAGATTGAAGTAGACGTTCAAACTTGGTGAATCACCTCGAAATTCTTTTACAGCTGAAACTCTGAGCAAATACTCCCAGGTTTAAGAAATTCCAAATTAAAGCAATCAGCTAACAACCATTTCAAATCTGTTTGTAATAGAGAGAATCAATACTTAGATTTAACATTATAAGGATTCAAAATTTTATAAGTAGAATTCAATTTGTAAACTTTCATTTCAAATTTGAGTTTTAGTTTGGGAAGGGTACCCAAACTGAGTTGAGTGGTAGTTAGAAAGAAAGGTACTTTTTGTAAAATCATGTCTACCAACTGTAAAAGCTGCTCCGCCTAAGTAAGGAATGAACACTAGTGGATTTAAGCTCAGAGAAGGAATCCGGGGACTAAAGGTAGGCTCGGGGCTGAACCAGGATAAAACTAGGTGTTGAACTCTAAACTTTCACTTTCTTTTATTACACCCAACTCATTCATCATTCCTTCTATCATTAAGCATTTTGCTTGAAAAACTAATCCGCGCTGAGAAGAGTACCCAGCGAGAGATTAAAGATAAACTGTGCCAGCAAAACTGAGTAGTTTATAATTTTTTAGACCAACTCAGCACACATTTAAAAACTTAACTTGGTTAAATATTTTTTACAAATCTAAAAAGTAACCAAGAAATGCATTCACCCCCCCTTTGCGGTTGTTTACAAGTTGTCCAAGGACCAACAAGTGGTATCAGAGCAAGTGCTCAACTTATTGACTAATCATCTTTGAGTAAAAGATTCATAAATAGCTTACAACAACTACAGTTCTGGCTCAGGTCAGGCAGTTCTCCTAAAGGAGGGAATGTCTGTAACTAGGCCACCTCTTTTTTATGGTAATCATTACACATTCTGGAAAAATTGCATGAAAAACTTCATCCAATCATAAAGCATGCAGGCTTGGCTAGCAATCGAGCTTGGCCTAGAGTTCTCACTATTGTGAGGAACGGAATTCGTATTCCAGTAGATCTAGAGGGCTACAATGACGCTGATATGAGGCTTCTCAATGAGAATGCCTCATTAATTACTTACACTATGCACTTGATCTTACTGAGTTTAACAGGGTGTCGGGCTGCGAGACAACATAGGAAATTTAAAAGAAACTAGAGATTACCTATAAGGGGACAGATAAGGTCAAGGAGTCAAAGATCAATCTTATGCTGAGGGAGTATGAGATGTTCTCAATGGGTGCCAGCGAGGGTATTCAAAGCATGAATACTAGGTTCATTAACATCATTAATGAACTGAAATGATTGGGAAAGGAGTTCACTAAGGAGGAGCTCGTGAAGAAGATTTTGCACACTCTTACCTTAGAGTGGGACTCTAAGAGGAGCGCTATTGAGGAGGCTCATAATCTAAAGACCTACAGCTATGATGATTTGATAGGCACCTTTCTAACTCATGAGATGTCTCTGAAAAGATATTCTAATGACTCCAAATGTAGTCGAGGCATGGAAAGAGAGGGCAAAACCATTATCCTAAAAGCAGATCCATCTTATGAGTCCACCAGCTGCTCTGATGAGCAAATGGCCATTTTGACTAGGCATTTCATATGCTTTATGAAGAAGGAAGGGAAGTTCAACAAGAAGAAGTTTCCCGCTAAAAACAAGTCAACTCAGCATCGGCGTGGAGCTGAGGAAGGGCCCAAGAAGGAACACATCAAAGACATCAAGTGCTTTGGCTATGGAGAAAAAAGCCATATTCAATCAAGCTATCCAAAGGCGAAGAAGGGCATATTCAAGAAGAGGTTCAACAAGAAGAATGAAGCACTTGCTACCACATGGAGCGACTCAGAAAATCTTCATCGTTTGATGAGGAAGCAATTGACTTAGCCAACCTCTGTCTTATGGCCATCGAGAATAAAAGGGGCGAAGGCTCTGTTCGCCACTTTTCTACTGATAATATAAAAGTTCTAGATATGAACAAGTGTAATCACTTGATCGCAAGGTTTTTGGTTATACTCGTTCCGAAAGGCTTATCCTCGGCAATGACGCCAAAAACTTGATTGCAAGGTTTTTGGCTATACTAGTTCCGAAAGACTTATCCCCAGCAACGGTGCCAAAAACTTGATCACAAGGTTTCGACTCTAATGACTCTAAGGGGTTATATTTTAAAAAGAAGCCAAAAACATTATTCTCCACTTTTCTACCGATAAGATAAAAGTTTAAATATGAACAGGTGATGCCAATACCGGTTATCTAAATAGAAAAATGGTGACCATTGCAAGTATACAGTTACGATGTAGTTTTAAAAGATATCAATCCAACAGGGAAGGACCATTTCTAAAGATCAACAAGAGAAATGGAATAAACAAAATAAAATAGATTTGATTTTAGTTAGGAGGATTGGAATGATAGATGAATAGATAAATGCATGAAAGATTAGAGAAGATAAAAGTATATAGATTTTCCCCATGAACAAGTATAGCAAAGAAAATATGCAAGGTCATTAAAGATATTACGTTCACTAGATTAATTTAACAGACTCGGTTCTAGACACTCAGATATTCAATTATTCCCCGCAGAGCAACACATGAAATGACTTTTCTAAATCTAGTGCAAACGAATTAAGATGATTATATAAACCTGGATAACAATATTACTATGCTTAATACGAGTCGCTCTCCCATAGCCACATTTAGCAAGATTCCAAAAATGTTGGCTCACTAAACAGCGTTAAAATCACGGATCCAGTGATTATACACAATCTCATTAACCCCAAAACTACTCTTAAAGTTAACTCAAAGGCATATAACTTGATTAATATAAAAGACTCAACATGAAATATGCATTATGACACATAGACATATCATAAACTTCGAAATAGAAAGTATAAGTAGAAAGCAAAGCAAAGTTGTAAGGTAT
>CATIWQ010208451.1:0-19442 GCA_949673415.1 Euphorbia schlechtendalii
AATACCCTCATCCTTTATTGATCACTTTCAAAGTATTATGGCTATAGTTTCCCTACACTTTAAACACACTCAATACTTATAGGACGTATTCGAGAATAGCATATAAAACTCATAGTAAGAACACTACTAGATATTACTCCACTCAAAACTTATCGGTAGCATTAAACTAAAACTATATAACTTATACGAATTCATGTTGCATTGAAATTATATCGAAACATACTTGGAATGTTGCTTTTGAATGTTACTCACCACTCATCCTTGCCAAATGCTAAATGTTGTGCCAATCTACTAAAGCGCTCACACTCTCAACGTGCGCTCATACTTGAAACAAAAATTATTGTTCGAAATTTGCACCAACATCGAACTTATAATACCTAACACTCATAATAACCTTGGAACATATGTTAGTATAGTATAGGTATGGATAATGTATAAACAACACAAAATCAAGAAAATTTTTCATTCTTCAATTTTTAATTTTATTTGTGTTTTTGGATTTTTGGATTTTATACAAACAAGTGCCCCCCCACACTAGAGAACGCAATGTCCTCATCGTGAAACACTTAACTAAAAACAAAAAATGAAAAAAATGAAAAACAAACAAACAAAAAACCAATAAACAAAACAAAATAAACTGTACAAATCCTAAACCTAAATGGAAAGCAGATAATCATTCGGAGGGGATCGATTCGGTCAACTGGTCAATCTTATAATAAGATTCTTGTAAATCTTGCTCAATGTCAAACATCATCGTATAAATTTCGTTGATTTTCTTATGAATAAAAATTTGAGCTTCCATAAGTTCATTCAACTTTCCCCGGAGGTTGGTTACTTTACACTCTTCTTCCCTTGCCTTTTCTCTTTCTCTTCTTTTATCGGCCTCCATTCTCTCCTCCCATGATTTCCAATAATGAGTGATCCTATCTTCTCCTATGCACATTTCAAGAAATCATACTTGAAGAATATGTCTGTGGTCAAGTCTAGAATCGTGTCTTCATCAATAAAGATCTCAGTGGAGTAAGGCATTTGTCTAATTTGTCCCAACAGATTCGCCATCCTAAGACACCCATATTCTATTACTTTGGGATTTTGGGCAATAGACATGAGTGTCTCCACCATCATTCTTGAAACATCAATATGCGCGCCATTCCAAATCACTTCCATTACAAATAATTCTTCAGGAATGACAATATCGAAAGTTGACTTACCAAACAATGCACCACTTAAGTAAAAGTGCAAGGCAAGCAAACAAGGATAACAAATCCACCGATTATAAGTAGATAATTGTTTGAACTCAGTTTAGCTGATCAGGCAGTTCCATGTTGGTAGAGGATTCCATCCAGGAGGCATCTTGTTGTAGAAACCATTGGTAATTCCACATACTTGTTAAGCGCCTTCCTTGTCAACTTATACTCCTTTCCTTGATGATGATAAACTAGGCAGTCCTTTCTATCTTTTTTCCATTCCAGCGTTACTAACATCTCCATACAGTTCTCAACACTATTTCCCAGACACATGTTCGAATAAATGACAAAGTTCAAAACTTCTAGATAGTGCATCACTCTGTCATATACCCCAAGACTAATCAAACTGTTCCAATTAATAGTGTAGGAACTCTTAAATTTAGCATTCTTGATCATCTTGTAGTGATCTTCTTCATTCCGAGAGTAGATTAGAAATGTTGCCTCATACCATTCTTGAAGTTTTGAGGGAGGAACAATATTGGATTTCCATGTTAGAACCATGTTGAAGTGAAAGAATTTGAAAGAATAGAATGGTTTTAGATTTGGAAATAAATTGTTAATTGAAAAGATAATAAATTCAAATTTCTAGAATTGAAAAGTGATGTACATTCGCACATCAATTTAAAGAATTTGGAAGAATAACCATCGAATAATAGCTAAACTTCTACAGTTTTTGCACAAGTCATGATTGTGACTGTTTTTTCACAATCATGACTTACAAGAATTGAGAAATAGAAAGTTTTGTATAGGAATTCACGAGCGCGATATGGATTCACGAACGTGAAAAGGCAAAATAGAAGAATTCAATTTTTTGAGAATTCAGTTGTAATAATATGACTTATCACCTCCAAGATGATTATTTCATGTTCTTTTTCACATCCAAATTAGGATAGATGAATTATACAATTCAAGAAAGAAATAAATAGATATAGCTATAAAATGTACCGTACACTTCTAGTATTTGATCTTCAAAATGCACTTGCCTTCCCTAGCAATGAAGCCAAAAACTTGTTCACCACTTTTCTACTGGTAATATAAAAGTTCTAAATATGAAAAGGTGTTGTTAGTTCTCTTATCAAATAGAAAAATGATGATGACTGTAAATATACAGTTACGATGTAGTTTTAAAAGAAATCGATCCCACAAGGAAGTAATTTGGTTCTAAGGATCAACTAGAGTTATGGAACAAAAGAAAATAAAATAAGTTGAAGATTTGAGTGGTAGATTGATGAATGGACAGATGCATGAACACATTAGAGAAGATGCAAAGTATGTAGATATTCCCTAAGAACAAGTATAGTGGAGTAAAATATGCAAAATAATCTAGAATGTTTTATGCACTAGATAACTTCAACAAACTCGGTTCTAGACGCTCAAATATCCTGTAATTCACCGCAGAGCAACACATTAAATCTAGGGTAAATGAATTATGACACTTATAAATACCTAGACAACAATAATACTATGCTTAGTACTGGTCGCTCTCACATAGCCATATTTAGCAAGCTACCACTCCAAAAATGTTGACTCACTAAACAGCGTTATAATCACAGATCCAGTGATTATACACAATCTTGTTAACCACAAAAATACTCTTAAAGTAAACTTGAAAGCATATAACTTCATTAATAAAGTGACATAAGATGAAATACTCTTTATGACACATAGACACATCATAAACTTCAAATTAGAAAGTATAAGTAGAAAAAAAAGTAAAGTTGTATGCAAGTGAAAGCTAAAGTTGATGAAACCGTATCCACTCTTTAATGGGAGTCATCAATTCCCGAAATTCCCATGTCTACTTTGAATTCGGTCCTGACTCATATAGAACCTCCGTTAGGATGCTATTCCTTGTCAAAATTGAACAAATGAATGTTGAAGAATAGAAACTTTTATTGATAAGTGCTTTGCAATTACACTCTTACAACAATCACTCGAATTTGTGGATAAATCCAGTGATTGAAACAAGAATCGAATCACTTTTACATTTTTCTCTCTAATAATTTGAACTTAGCAAAATCTCTATAACTTTCACTCTCTATCTCATACCATTTGTTGCCACTTACGACACCACCATCTTGCTACTACACGAAATGGTTGATTTGAACTTCTATTTACAGATTGTGAAAGGTTACGTTTATCCAAATGAATGGTCATGTCCTTTTATGAAGGATTGCATTATTTTCAATGTGATTGGATGCAAGATTTCATCCTTATCTTCAATGGATAGGCACCTTTCGATGCTTCGTTATCTTCAAAAGGTGTCAGTTTGCATGACAATTGATGGCATTTGTTCATTCTTATCCGGTTGTTGAATTTGAAAAGAGTTTATCAAACCTGTCACGATTCACGAGTGTGACATACATATCACGATCGTGAATGTAAGTTGGTAACTTACTACTTGTGAAGAATGATAAGTCACGATCGCGATAGATAGTCACGAGCGTGACTTGGCCAATCGAGAATAGGAATCACGATTGTGACATGGTCGTGACTTATGCTTTTCTTCATGATTCTTCTTTGCAACTTTACCGATCTTTAACAACTTTGATTCTGAGCCAATTCCTTGCATTCTACGCATATTTTTGCTCCTTTTCCACTCTTTTTGCATAGAATTCCATCTTTAATCATTTCACTTCCAAGATTCACCTAGTTTCTGCACTTGCATCAAAAGCAACTACAAACCATGTCAAATCTTTTAGATGAAGTATAAAATGACTCTAAACCACATTGTTTTATGAGTAAAAATGTCAAGGTAATAAGTGTAATTATACACTTATCCAGAAATCTTCATAGGCTCATCCTTTCTACTAAGCAAGATAACCCACGCATACTTGGAATAGTCATCCACTATTACCATGGTACATCTATGTCCACCCATGCTCATAGGTACAACAGTGCTAAAAAGATCTATGAACCAATTCTAGGGCTCTTTTTGAGGAAAACTTATATTTAGATTTAATGCTCTTCTTAAACTATTTTCTATATTGACATGCATTGCATAGATGATCCTTTTTAAATTTTAAACTTGGCAATCCCTCAACAAGTTTCTATTTAACTAATTGCTTAAAATATTTATATTAGCATGTCCCAATCTTCTATGCCATAGCCATGACTCTTCTTCTTTAGTCATCAGACATATGTCACTTTTAGATTTATCATTTAAGTTGATTATAAAGACATTATTGACTCTAGGTGCATAAAGAAGAGTTTTATTTATCTTACAGTCCATGATGGAGCATACTTCTGAGTCAAAGATGACTTTTCTTCCTTGATCGCATAGTTGTGCTGCACTCAGAAGGTTGAATTTCAGTCCATCTACAAGGGAGACTTCTTTTATCTTGATTTCAAATCCAATGGTTCCTTTTCCAATGATCTTTCCTTTCATTTTATCTCTAGAGCTCATATTCCCATATATCTTGCATTCTAATGAGATGAATGATGTCTTATCTCCAGTCATATATCTTGAGCATCCACTGTCTACATACCAAATTTGTTTACCTTCTGTGGACCTAAGACTTACCTGTAAAAGTTGATGGTTAGAATCTTCGAACGTAATTTCCCTTGGGTTCAGGTGCATCATAAATTAAATCAGACAAGTTATAAGAATCATACAAACCATTTTTAAATCTACACATAGTAGTTATGTGGTTTTTCTTTCCACAAAAATTACAGAAAGTTCTTACAGCTTCTCTAGCCATTTCTCTTTGCAGGGTTCTGGGAGATGGACAAAGCTTAATTAGTTCTTGAATTGGTTTCCTCTGAGGTATTATTCTTCTACTAGCATAAGGATTTCTCTTAGCCATCTTTTGATAACCTCCTTTTTTATGATTGCTCTCACCATACTTGTATCCATATTCCTTATAACTCTTTTTCCTGGAGACTAAAGCTTGACCATGATACATTCTTTGCAAAGGATTTTACTTCTGAGGGATGCTTATCGTCTGAGGATGCTTCTTCTCTAGAGGATGATCTTTCTTCTGAGGATGCTCCTTCTTCTGAGGATCCATTTTTCCAGGTAGGGTTATCTTTCTTGATAAATGACCTTCAGCCATCATTACTCTTCTTGCTAAGGTCGGTTGCATTAACTCCTACCAAAAATAATTCCTTTTTGTGCTTCTCAACTTCCACTTCAAGCTCTCCTTCCCTTTTATAGATCACTTTGGCGGTATTATCTCTTACTCTATCATGGATAGAGAAGTCTTCGAAATCTTCTTCCAAAAGCTTCATATGTTTCTTGTTCTTCTTAACCGGCTTATAAATATGCTTAAGTACTTGCATAATTTCATCAGGAATATTGAATTTTTAGTATACCTCATCATTTTCCTAAGATTTCCCTTTTGAGGAGTGATTTGAGGATGAAACCCTTTCTATGCTGCTATGCCATGATTCTACCATTGGATACATGTCATCTGCAGCCATGAAGCATATTTATGCAACTTCTTCATTATCTGAAGATTTTGATGTACTTCTGTTCTCACTATCGCTCCATGTTACGACTATGGCCTTCTTTCCTTTATCCTTTCTGAGCTTCGGATAGCTGGACTTGATGTGTCATTCTTGGTGACATTCAAAACAAGTTATAGATTTTTGATTCTCACTTTTGAGCTTTTCTTCAGATCCTTTGAAATTGCTTTTTGAGAAGTCCTTCTTCTGGAAGTCTAACTTCTGAGGAAAGCTTCATTTCTTTTGAAATTTTTAGGAGATCTTGAGTTCTTCTTCATGAACTTCCTAAAATTTTTGGCTAGCATAGCCATCTCCTCATCATCTTTTGAGGAGCTATCAACCGCTTCGGCTTTGAGAATGATATCCTTCTTTCCTTTTGCCTTAGCTTTATCTTTCTTCTGAAAGCTCTGCATAGAGAGCTCATGAGTGATTAAAGAACTGATTAACTCATCATACCTATAGGTGGTGAGATCCTGAGCTTCTTCTATAGCGGTCTTCTTAGCCTACAACTTTTCAATCAGGTTTCTGAGAATCTTCTTTACTTGCTCCTCTTCTAAGAAATTCTTTCCCAACCTTTTGAGCTCATTGATGATATTGGTGAATCTTGCATTCATGCTGGAGATTAATTCACTCTCTTCCATCTCAAACAGCTCATAGAGATGGAGATTGCGGTTGATCTTGGATTCCTTGACCTTATCTGTTCCTTCATAGGTCACCACAAGCTTCTTCAAGATCTCTTTAGCACTCTCGCATCCTGAGATCTTGTTGAATTCTGTAGCATCTAAAGCGCAATGTAAAAAGTTTATATTTTCTGTATTACTTTGCATTTTCTTCATATCAGAGTCATTATATTCACTCTCAAGCTTAGAAGAGAAAAACCCATATACAGTAGATGTAGGAATGTATGGACTATTGGCTAAAGCAAGCTAGGCATACATATCATGAGACTATATGAAATTTTTCATTCTGTTTTTCCAGAATGTGTAAACTATCCAAAGAATAGTGGGGGTATAGACATAGATAGCCATTCTGGGAGAATATGTGTAGTTATGTTACCAGGCAGATGTTTTAAGCTATTTTCACCCATGATGATCGCTTACTCTAAATTTATTAAATCTATTTTTCTTTGAGTTAAGCTCTAATACCAATTGTTGGACCTAGTAGTGTGTGAAATAGGTTAGAGGGGGGTGAATGACTCTTTTTCGAGTTCAGTCAATAGATGTAGAAGAGTTGTAATCTCTACTTCTAAATGATCTTTTCAGTAACAATGTTTAGCTCAAAATCCCAATTAAATTTAATAGTGTTTCTGATATAAAATGATATGAACATAAATATAAAGCAAATTATAAGAGAGTGTAAATAGATATTTTTATCCTAGTTCAGCCTCTGCCTAATCCAGTCCTTAGAATCTCATGTCCAATATTTAATCCACTAGTGACTTTTCTTCTGGTGAAAAGTAAACCCTTTACACAACCTTTGACTGAAGTTCCTTCCAATAGTCCTAGCCTTCAATGAGCTATACTAATATAGCAGTACCGTCCTCTTATATCTAAGGCTCTGAGCTTTATCCTTTTGAGTACATTTCTCAAAGGATTACTAAGCTCCCTCACACTAACTTACCCTTTTTTTACAACTAAGATTTTTAAATGATAAATGATGAGTTTCTGAACTTTGTTTTATTCAGCTCGATTACAAACAGTTATGAATGAAAAGTTTGCTAGAAGAAGATTGCAGTGAAGATTTGAGAGTTTGTTCACTCTTAATTGCTTTCAGTTGTTTCGGCAACCTACTTCAATGGTGGAAAACATCTTTTTATAGAGGGAGAGAATGTTTCTGTTGATCTTAGACTGATGCACAAATTCTTCACGTTGTCTCACATCCTTGTTTGCATTAAGAATCCATTTGAGAGCCTCGTCTAACTTTGATCCGTGTTACACCTGCCAGGAACAAATGGGACCCACTTTTTGTATGATTATCAGATATTTAGCTAAGTAGAATGCTTTTGTTCCTGATTTCATAACAGTTTTTGTCCTTATTTAGCTTGAATTACAAAAGCGCGCGGTGGTATTTAATGTGAGGTTAACTTTCTTAACTTCTATCACCAGAAGGCTAAGACTTCTTTTGTTCATCTTCAGAGGGCCTTCTTCATAACTTAGAGTCTTAAATTGTCTTCAGATGTTACAAGCTTCTGAGGTTCATTGGGTCTTCAATCCTCTGGAGCATAATACATCTTCTGAGTCATCATGTGCTTCTGAACTCAGAATCAAAATCCAACACTTCCAATTATACTAATTCCAAATGAGGGTCAAGCTACTTCTAAAATAATTTAATCAGGAACTTAAATTCCTAAATAAAGACATAGAGTTACCACCTGGATCAGCTATTCTAGGAAGATTTTTTGTATAACATCATAAAAAAATGAAGATGAGAAGAAAGATGCTATTCAAAGCCTAATATTAGCTTAGCTAACACAACATCATGGCATAAAACAAGTGTTTACACTCAATTACTCATCCAAGATTTCATACAAGGTACTTACAGTGGGTTAGAACTGAAATCAATTCAAGAAAAGCTATGAAATAGAGGTTAATAAAAGAAAATAGGCAAAATGAGGTATTAGGCTTTTAAATCATGCAACCAGAGATTGATTCCGATATTGGAATCGATGAATTTGGTATGGGTTTGACTCTAGTCTACCGGGTACGTGGGCTAAATGCCCCCAAACATCATTTTTGGTTGTTTTTCACCCAATATTTAGCCATGTTTACATTTTTAATCAATTTTTAAGCACATTCAAATATATATAAATATAAATAAATGGATGGGGTTTTAGAAGACTTACATGGAAGTGACACACAAACCTTTAAGCTTTAAAACATGATTCTTCTCCTCGTCATCTTACCGGATCGATAAAAATAAAAAGGAACAAAACTAAAGCAAAGTCAAATATTTGATTTGTACCTTTTTTATTAGGATCCACCATTATGTTATATCTAACATCAAATAGCCCGAATTTGTATTCGAGGAAGTAAATAGGTTTGTGTTTAGGATTGGTTTGAAACCGAACAAGAATCGATAATCAATAAATAAACAAATCGAGAGATTCTTTTTTTGTTCAAAAGTTTTCACAAGTTCTAGAAAAGATTTTGGCTTTTACTTTTGAGAACTTGAGAATTTTTAGATTAAAAGTTTGACCCATAATAGAGAGATTTGTGCCGTATTTATAGAGGAAACGAGTACGATTTGGATAAAAAAATCAATCACCCAGAAAAAGGAAACAAATCAAGTCTTTTTTCTGATTTTCGATTGATTTTGTTTGGGGTAAAAAATAATCACCCAGAAAAAGGAAATGAATCGAATCTTTTTATTATTTAGATTGATTACGGTATCTATTTTATTATCTTGTTACCTTTTTCAATGATTTGGAACAGGATAGAATGACTTTAAGTCGACCAACTAAAGGGGAAACTAAGTGATTCCGAAAGCTAAAATTTTTATTCTGGTACTGATATCATGAAGGCGGTACCAGGATCAATTGATCTTGCTAGCTTGCCTACTCTAATCATTTATAGTTTTGAAATTTTGATAGGTTTTGAAGTTTTTTGCATGATGTTTCGTAGGTTTTGAAGGCAAAATTCAAGCAATTAACTTTGAACCTAAAATATTCTGGTAAACAAAGTAAAATGAAAATCTTTCATCATAGACTTTCGTGGTTGTGAAAATTCATGCTCATGATTTTCCCCTTAGAGGTTGTAATAAACAAAAGTCTTTTATGATCATACAATAGAAAGTGCGATAAGAGTTAGAGACCAACCTAATTTGGAGGTCTTCTTGAAAGAATGTGATCATTCCTTGATTGATTTTGTTAGGAATAAAAAAAATTTTCCCCTTTAATCAAGAATGATCATATGGTGGTGAACTTTGGCATCCTTTGCTCAACATCAATGGCATGCAGGTGTATGTGCTCATTTACAAGATAAAACATCCATGTGGAAGTTGAAAATAGATAGGTGAGGATGTTAGTGAAAGGGATTGGAATCTTGTGATGTAAGCCACTAGGAAGTGGTTCCCAAATGTAACTTGAACTTTCGTGAGATAAACTACCATAGGGTAGTTCATAAAAGAAATTCATGTTTTTGTAAGCTACCATAGGGTAGTCGACAAAAAGAAATTAGGATTTGGTAAGCTACCATAGGGTAGTCTACTAAAGAAATTGAGGTTTTATAACCTACCATTGGGTAGTGCACAAAACAAGTTGAGGTTTTTGTTAGCTATAATAGGGTAGTTCACAAAAGAAATTACAAGAATCTTCTAGGGTACTTTTTGAGCTTCAAAGAGGCAAGTTGTTGAGCATGTAAACTTTAAAGTTTTTCTTTGTTGTTGGATTCTGAAGCTAAATTAGTTTTGTAAGTTCTGAGTTCAAAACTAAGTTGTCTTAGAAACCCTAGAATATGTCAGCAGAGCTGTGAAGCCTCAGATGCAGTTAAAAGATCAAAAGAACACTCAAGACTCAGAACCTCAAGAAGCCCCTCTAATGTACTACAAAGGACAACTTGGTCTTTCGGTGCTAAAAGTCAAGAAAGCTGATCTCGCATTTAATGCCGCCCGCGCGCTCTATCTCCAAGTCTACTACAAGACAAAATTTGTTGCAAAATTAGAAACAAGAACTTTTCTACAAATCTCATCTGCATCCACAGTATAAAGTGGGTCCCAGAATCAACCTGGTACAGCATGGCGTGGATCAAAGTTGGATGAGTTACTCTAACGGATTGTTGACAGAAACAAGATTAAGAGACAATGGTAGAATTCCTGGCAACGGTCTAAAATCAACGGAAACATTCTCTCCCTCTATAAAAGGATGATTTCCGCCATTGAAGAAGGTTGCTAAATTAACAAAAGAATTCAAGAGTGAACAAATTCTCAAATCCACTTGCAATCTTCTTCTAGCAAACATTCAAATCTTACATATTTGTATTTGAGCTAACTGAAATAAAGTTCAGAAGCTAACAAAAATTGTTTATCTAAAAACTGCTGTAAATCACACTAAGCTAAGGGTAAGTTAGTGTGAGAGAGCTTAACAATCTCATAAGGAAGGTACTGAAGAGAGAAGAAGCTCAAAGCCTCAGATACAGAAGGATGGTACTCCTATATTGGTATAGCTCGTCATAGGTATGACTGTTGGAAGGAACTTCAGTCATAAGCTGTAAAGGGTTTGCTTTTCACCAGAAGAAAAGCCACTAGTGAATTAAATCTTAGACAAGAGATTCCAAGGACTGGATTAAGCAGAGGCTAAACTAGGATAAAATCCCTATTTGCATATTTCCTTACTCTGCTCTATTTTTATGCTTAATTAATTCCGCAGCTAAAACACTTAAATATATAAAGGGTATTATGAGTAAAGGATATTTACTCAGAAGCTCTTCGAAAGCAACCTTCTGAAGAAAATAGTGAACTCGAAAAAGAGTCATTCACCCCCCCTCTAACCTATTCTATCACCCTACTGGGTCCTATAATTGGTATGAGAGCAGGAACTCAAAAAAAGACTTGACAAATCTAGAGTAAAAGATTAAAATGGGTGAAAATAGCATGGAGTATTTGCTTGGAAACATGACCACACAGATACTCCTAGAAGGGCTATCTGTGTCCAGATCCCCACTATTATTTGGATAGAATTACACATTCTAGAAAAACAGAATGAAAAATTTCATACAGTCTCAGGATATGTATGCATGGCTTGCTATAGCCAATGGTCTATACATTCCTACATTTATTATAGATGGGGTAGTCTCCCTAAACCAGAGAGTGAATATAATGACTCTGACATGAAGAACTTACAAAATAATGTAGCAGCCATTAACTTTTTAAATGTGCTTTAGATGTTGCAGAATACAAAAAAAATTCAGGTTTTGAGAGTGCCAAGGAAATCTGGAAAAAGCTTGAGGTAACCTATGAAGGAATAGATACGGTCAAAGAATCCAAGATCAATCAAAATCTGCGACTCTATGAATTATTCAAAATGGAAGAAGGAGAATCAATATCAAATATGAATGTTAGATTCACAATTATCATCAATGAGCTCAAAAGATTGGGAAAGAACTTTTCAGAAGAGGAGCAAGTGAAGAAGATTCTCAGAATCCTAACTAAGAAATGGCAGGCTAAGAAGACTGTTATAAAAGAAGCTCAAGAACTCACCCTTTAAAAGTATGATGAACTCATTAATTCCTTAATCACTCATGAACATCTCTATGTAGAATTTTCAGAAGAAAGAAAAGTCAAAGTTTGAAGGAAAGAAGGCAATAATCCTGAGAGCAGAAGAAGTTGATGAAAGCTCATCAAAGGATGATGAGGATATGGCCATGCTGGCTAGAAGATTCAAGAAGTTCATGAAGAAGAACTCAATGATTCCTCAAAAGTTTTAGAAGAAGGGAAGTTTTCCCCAGAAGTCAAACTTTCAGAAGAAGAGCAAGTTCAGAAGGTCTGAAGAGAAAATCAAAGGTGAAAATCAAAAACCTATAACCTATTTTGAATGTCACTAGGAAGGACATATTAAATCAAGCTTCCCAAGGGTAAGAAAGGACAAAGGAGAGCTTAAAATTGAGGTTGAGAAGCTTAAGAAAGAATTAGTACTGGTAGGAGTCAATGCAACCAACCTCAGCAGAAGATTAATGTTGGTAGAAGGACATATGTTGGGTAAGATAACTCTGGTTGGAAAATCAGAACTTCAGAAGAATGAACCTACACAAAAGAAGGTACACCCTCAGAAGAAGGATTGTTCTCAGGAGAAGAAGCATCCTCAGTAGACAAATGCTTCTCAGAAGCAAAATCTTTAAAGGATGTATCAAGGTGAATCCTCAGCTCCAAAGCAAAGGAACTATAAGGAGTATGGATATAGGTATGGCATAAATAGTTATAAAAAAGTAGGTTATTAGAAGATGAATCAGGGAAATCCACATACTAAAAGAAGAGTCACATCTCTGAGGTAACCAATTTAGGAACCCTTTGATCTTTGCCCATCTCCCAGAACTCTGCGAAAAGAAAAGGCCAGAGAAGCTACAAAGGTCTTCTGTAACTTCTGTGGAAAGAAAAATCATACAACTTCTATGTGTATATTTAAGAATGGTTTTTATGATTCCTATGATTGGTCAGATCTAACTTATAATGCAACCAAACCCAAGGGAAACTGGGTTCGAAGATTGTAATCATTTACTTTTGCAGGTAAGTCTTAGATCCATAAAAGGTCAACAAATCTAGTATATAGACAATGGATGCTCAAGACAGATGATAGGAGATGAGACATCATTCATCTCATTAGAACACAAAAGATATGGAAATGTAAGCTTTGGAGATAACAAAAAAGGGAAAAATCATTGGCAAAGGAACCATTGGATCAGTAATAAAAATTGAAGAAGTCTCTCTTATTGATGGCTTAAAGTTCAATCTTCTGAGTGTCACTCAGCTATGTGACCAAGGAAGAAAAGTCATCTTTGACTCAGAAGGATGCTCAGTCATTGATTGTAAGTCAAATAAAACTTTGATATACACTCCTAAAGTCAACAATGTGCTCATAATTAATTTAAATGATAAATCAAAGAAATATATATGCTTAATGACTAAAGAAGAAGAGTAATGGCCATAGAACAAAAGGTTAGGACATGCTAACATGAACCTTCTGACCAAACTAGTCAAACAGAAACTTGTTGAGGGTCTGCTAAGTTTAATCTTCAAAAAGGATCACTTGTGTAATGCATATCAGTATGGAAAACATTTCAAGAAGAGCTTTAAGTCTAAATCTTATTTTTTCACTAAAAGAATCTTAGAATTTAGTTCATCTAGACTTGTTTGGTCCTATTCTTCCCATGAGCATGGGTGGACATAGATATACCATGGTTATAGTGGATGATTATTCTAGATATATATGGGTTATTATGCTAAGTAGTAAGGATGAAGCCTATGAAGGATTCTCTAGACTATGTAACAGAATAGAGGTTGAATAAGGAATCCTTCTTTCTAAACTAAGAAGCGATCATGGTAGAGAATTTGAAAATATATTATTTGCTAGATTCTGTGATGCTAGAGTGATTGAGCATAATTTCTTTGCTCCTCACACTCCTCAACAAAATGGGGTTGTTGAGAAGAAGAACAGAACCATAGTTGAAATAGCCAGATCTATTCTTAGTGATAACAACCTTCCCAAATATTTTTGGCCAGAGGCAGTCAACATTGCTTGTTACATACTAAATAGGGTAAACATTAGATCAATAATTGAAAAAACTCAATATGAAATTTAGAAAGGTAGAAAACCTAAATTGGGTACTTTAAAGCATTTGTGTGTAAATGTTTTGTACTCAAGAATAAAGAACAAGTTGGGAAATTTGATCCTAAGGTTGATGAAGCAATTTTTCTTAGCTACTCAACACATAGCAAAGCTTATAGAGTCTTTGTCAAAAGAACAGTAACATTAGAACAGTCAGTACATGTAGATTTCAATGAAACTGACCATGTAGGAAAAAGAAGAAACTTAGAGGAAGATGGAGATTTTATCTCACATAAACAACCCTCTGAGTTAACCCAATGAGAAACGTCAACAAAGGATGAACCATCTGAGATCAGATTCTCAGAACATGAAGATGAAGAAAATCATCCAGAAGTAAAAGAGACTCCTAGTCATCATAACATGCCCAAGGAAATAAGAAACAAGAAGGAACACCCAGAAAGACTGATCCTTGATGCACCTCAGAATCCCATCCTCACCAGAGGACAGCTCAGCAGAATGACAAGTTATCCAGCATTTGTCTCTATCATAGAACCTAAGAAACTTGAAGATGCAAAATATGATGAGAATTGGATGATGGATATGCAAGAAGAACTAGATCAATTCACCAGAAATAACGTCTGGGATCTTATCCAAATACCAAAGAACAAATCCATAATTGGCACTAAGTAGGTATTCAGAAATAAGCTTGATGAAGAAGGGAATGTGATCAGAAATAAGGCTAGATTAGTAGCTTAAGGATACAATCAACAAGAGGGAATAGATTATGATGAAACATTCGCTCCAGTAGCAAGACTTGAAGCAATTAGAATCCTTTATGCTTTTGCATCCCATATGGGGTTTAAGCTATACCAAATGGATGTAAAAAGTTCCTTCCTAAATGGATTCATCTTAGAAGAAGTTTATGTCAAGCAACCTCCTGGCTTCGAAGATTCAAAGCATCCATGCCATGTCTATAAGTTGAAGAAGGCATTATACTGTCTGAAGTAGGCCCCAAGAGCCTGGTATGAGAGACTGACAAGCATCCTTATCTTAAAAGGATACGCTAGAGGTAAAATAGACACTATGTTATTTATCAAAAGAAGAAACAAGGACATTCTCCTTGTATGTTGATGACATCATCTTCGGAGCCACTGATGAAAAGAAGTGCAAAGAATTTAGTTCTCAAATGAAGAATGAATTTGAAATGTCTATGATGGGAGAATTAACCTTCTTTCTTGGTGTTCAAATCAAACAAAGTTCAAATGGAGTATTCATCAATCAATCTAAATATACCAAGGAGATTCTGAAGAAATTTAGCATGGAAGATGGAAGAGAAATGTCAACTCCTATGGCATCCAAAACCATACTCAGCAAAGACTCAGAAGGAAGGAAAGTTGATAAACAGTTCAAATGAATGATTGGTTCTTTATTATATCTCACAGCCAGTAGGCTTGACATCTATTATGCAGTCTGCTACTATGCAATTTATCAAAGCAACCCTAGGGAGTCGCATCTGATTGTAGTAAAGAGAATCCTCAAATATCTGCTTGGAACTATAGAAGCCGAATTATGGTATCCAAATAATGGAGAATTCTCACTGAAAGGATTCACTAACGCTGACTATGGTAGAGATCAATTGGAAAGAAAAAGCACTACTAGAGGATGTCATTTCTTGGGAAATAACATCATTTCTTGGTACAGCAAGAAATAGACCTCAGTAGTATTATCTACTATAGAAGCCTAATACATGGCTACTGGAAGCTATGTTGCTCAAGCACTATGGATCAAACAGCAACTAGAAGATTATGGAGTCAAGTCAAAGTGCATAGAAATCCTCTATGACAACAAAAGTGCAATTGATATGTCAAAGAATCCAGTTCAGCATAGCAGAATGAAGTACATCAACATTAGACACCACTTCATAAGAGATCATGTTCTCAAGAAAGATGTAAAACTGGTATACATTTCTACTGAAGATCAAAGAGCTGACATCTTCACCAAACCTCTGAGCAAAGATCAATTCCCTTTCCTCAGAAGAGAAATAGGTATGAGTAATCCAGTGTGAACATTTCTTAGAAGTTGGCATAATTACTCAGAAGAGTAACTAGTCTCGAAAGCAACAGTAATCCTCTAAAACCAGGCATAGTGCCATGTCTCAAAAGATTTAACCCGGGAATCACTCCATATTTCAAAATTCAAAAACCTAAATCCTAAGCCGGATCTTTAGGTTGAAACTATTCACAATCTTCCATCAGTTACGCACTTAACGGTTACCTATGTTTTAGACGGTAAATGCTAAAACCATTACAGTTATTCCTCAGCAAATTACCTTTTCATCCCTCTGAAACAGCTCTATAAATAGGTAAAGACTGTTCATCATCAAAATGCTTTACCAAAAATAGCAGAATTTCTCTATGTTTTCTGAGAAAATCTTTCTTCCAAGATCCCTAATTCTTTCAAACCCTAACTATTCAAATGGCTCCCAAAAGAACCATATCATCAAAAGAAAGTCCCAAAGAACAAGTTGTCATAAAAATCCCTCTAAAGACCTTTGAACCTATTTTATATAGGTCAAATCCCTCAAATATCATCTCTCAAAGATATCTAGGAGATGAATCCTTTTTACAAGCCAGCCCCTACAAAGAAATCATAGAATTCCATCAATTTAATACATGGATAAGACTGAAGGAGCCAACATTTCCAATAATAGTTCTTGAATTCTACAAGAACTTGAAGAAGTGCATAGTTAGCGAAGAGGAGCTCAAAACTGTGTTCATAGGCATAGAGATCACTATTACTCGTGCCTTTTTGGTAAAACTCCTAAATTTGAAAGATGAAGGTCTTGCTCTCAAAAGAGGATGTGAAGACTCCATAAGCTACAACAGGAAGGCTTTCATGCCAGAAGGTTGGTTTGGTGAGAAGATCAATACTCACATACCCTAAGAGACAAGATATTGGTAGTTTGTAATGGTTTGTTAGCCACTTTTCTACTGATAAGTTTAATAGTTTGTTCACAAGATTCGGCTATATATAAATGATGCCAAAAACTTGTTCATGAAAAATATAGGTGTTGTCAGTACCTCTTATCAAATAGAAAAATGATGATAACTGCAAGTATACAGTTGCGATGTAGTTTTAAAAGATATAGCGATCACGAAGGGAAGGACTATCTCAAAAGATCAACAAGGAAGATAAAATAAGGAAAATAAAATATAATGAAGTAAAGGTTAGGAAAGAAGGGTTAGAATGAAAAATGAGTAAATATAGGTATGAAAGATAAGAGAATCTAAATAAATAGATTTTCCATACAAAATAAGTATAGCAGAGAAAGAATGCAATTTCAACAAAGATGTTACAACTCACTAAACTAATCTAACAAACTCGGTTCTAAATACTCAGATGTTCAATTATTCATCATAGAGCAACACATGAAATGACTTTACTAAATCTAGTGCAAACGAATTAAGAGAATTATATAAACCTGGACAACATCAATACTATACTTAGTACGAGTCACTCTCACATAGCCACATTTAGCATGTTACCATTCCAAAAATATTGGCTCACTAAACAGCGTTATATCATAGATCCAGTGATTATAAACGAACTGTTAACCTCGAAACTACTCTTAATATTAACTCTAACGCATATAACTTGATTAACATAAATGACTTAACATGAAATACGCATTATGACACATAGACATATCATAAACTTCGAAATAGAAAGTATAAGTAGAAAGCAAAGCAAAGTTGTAAGGTATGCAAGTAAAGCTAAAGTTGATCAAACCGTATCCACTCTTTAGTGGGAGTCATCAATTCCCGCAATTCTTGCGTCTGCTTTGAATTCGGTCTCGGCCCGTACAGAACCTCCGCTAGGATGCTATTCTTTGCGAATATCAACCAACAAATATTGAAGAACGAAAACTTTTATTGATAAGTGATTTGCAAGTACACTTATACAACAATCGCTAGAGAATATAGAGAAATCTAGTAATCAAAACAAGGATTCGAATCACTTAAACATTTTCTCGCTAACACTTATGAACATAGCGAACTCTCTATCTACACACTATACACTATCTTTCACCCCATTCTTCTGCACTCTATGATGTGTTGGTGCTACACAAAATTTGTGATGATTGGGACCCTATTTATAGAGTTCGAAGGGTTGCACCTATCCAAACGAAGGGTTGTGTCCATTGGTGAATGATTGCATCTCTTCATTGTGATTGGTTGAGAATCTTTGATATCATCCACAATAGATAGGCACCTTTCCATGATTGGTTGACTTCTGATAGGTGTTTTATTATTGGTAGTTGATGGTAGTTGATCATGCTTATCTGGTGGTTGGTAGCAAAGAAGATAAAACTAGATAATTGTCCAAGTCGGTGATATGTATGTCATGACCGTGAATCTTTGTTTGGCAGACTTCTATTTCTAAAGTGTACAATTCACGACCGTGAATGATTTTCGCGACCTTGAATTGAGGTTTTCTTCAGAATTCTTCTTGCAACTTCATCGATCTTTGACAGCTTCGATCCTAAGCCAAATCTTTAAGTTCCACGCATCTTTTTGCACCTTTTTCAGTCTTTTTTCATAGAATTCCACTTTTGATCATTTTACTCTTAATATTTACCTAGTATTTGCATTTGCATAAAAAACAACTACATACCACGTGAAATCTTTTATATGAAGTATAAAAATGACTTAATTCATAGTGTTAAATGTATAAAATTAATATGATATTAAGTGTAGTTATACACTTATCATAATCCCACACTTAACTTTTGCCTTGTCCTCAAGGTAAATTCAACAAAAGTGAATAAATTGGTAAACAAGTTCGTACCTCATTTGGCGAAAGACTATTGCAGTGAGTACCACATTCCACGTTGCAAAATATTTCAAGTAGAAGTTCAAAATTTCCCACAAATTAGTAATGAACAATTTATATAGCTTAGTTGCATACCTTTGTTCTTAATGGAGATTCAACCGAATAGCATCTTCATATAAGCGTTATATGCATACTTGAATATTACCTTCTCTTAAGCATAGTAAAAATTATAAAAGACTTAGAAAGCACACTTTGATTAATTTCTCTCAAGGCATTTTTAGGTAACCTAGGATGCTAAAACACTGTTAGTGGTTGCATTTTATGCTCCATTCCACTCTCTCATTTTTTCATTTTAAGCATATATTTTTGAAGTACTTTGTACTTTGCACCCATATTTCGTGCTATACTTTCTTTTCTTTTTTAACTCAATGAATGGTTGTAGTTTCTACTCCGTACCATTCCTCACCTTTTGCATAACTCAATGGCTATCCTCTATTTCTTTTGATTTTTTATTTAATACCCTCATCCTTTGTTGATCAATTTCAAAGTATTATGGCTATAGTTTCCTAACACTTTAAACACACTTAATACTTATAGGACTTATTCGAGATTTGCATATAAAACTCATAGTAAGAATACCATTAGATATTACTCCACTTAAA
>CATIWQ010208512.1:0-68052 GCA_949673415.1 Euphorbia schlechtendalii
AGTATAAGTAGAAAGAAAAGCAAAGTTGTAAGGTATGCAAGTGAAAGCTAAAGTTGATCAAACCGTATCCACTCTTTAATGGGAGTCGTCAATTCCCGCAATTCCTGTGTCTTCTTTGAATTCAGTCTCGGCTCGTACAGAACCTCCGCTAGGATGCTATTCTTTGCGAATATCGAACAAACGAATATTGAAGAATGAAAACTTTTATTGATAAGTGATTTGCAAGTACACTCATACAACAATCGCTCGAGAATATAGAGAAATCTAGTGATCGAAACAAGGATTCGAATCACTTAAACATTTTCTCGTTAACGCTTATGAACGTAGCGAATTCTCTATCTATACACACACTACATCTCTCTCATGCACTCTAATATTTTCCCTCTCTCTCACTGCACTGTGATGCATGAAATTGTTGAAGAATTGGAGCCCTATTTATAGAGTTTGAAGGGTTGCGTCTATCCAAACGAAGAGTCACATCCATTGGTGAAAGATTGCATCTCTTCAATGTGATTAGTTGAGAGGCTTTGATTCAATCCACAATGGATATGCACCTTTTCATGATTGGTTACTCCTGATAAGTGTCTTTTCGTTGGTGGTTGATGGCGGTTGATCATACTTATCTGGCGGTTGGTAGTTAAGAAGATAATACCAGAAAACCATCCATGTCGCGACTGCGATATGTTATTCCCGACCGTGAACCTTTGATTGGCAGATTTCTGTTTCTGAAGTGAACATGTCACGACCGTGAGGTATTATCGTGACCGTGAATTGAGTTTTCTTCAGAAATCTCCTTGTAACTTCACCGATCTTCGACAGCTTCGATTCTAAGCCAAATCTTCAAGTTCCACACATCATTTAGCACCTTTTTCACTCTTTTTTTCATAGAATTCTACTTTAGTTCATTTTACTCCCAAGATTTACCTAGTATCTGCATTTGTATAAAAAACAACTACATACCATGTGAAATCTTTTATATGAAGCATAAAAATGACTAAAACTATAGTGTTTATTGTATAAAATTATAATGATAATAGGTGTAACTATACACTTATCAGTAGTCTTGCTAAGTGGCAAAGATGAAACATATGAATCTTTTGTCAAGCTCAGTAATTAGATAATGAATGAAATAAGAACAAAAATTCAGTGAAATCTGATGTGATCATGGACATGAATTTGAAAATTTTCATTTCGAAGAATTCTGTTTAGTACATGGTATTGACCATAACTTTTCTACTCCTTATATGTCTCAATAAAATGGTGTTGTAGAAAGGAATAACAGAACCATAGTTGAGATGACTCGATCCATGTTGAGTAATAACAATCTACCAATGTACTTTTGGGAAGAAGCTGTTAACACAGCCTATTACATCTTGAATCAGGTTATAATTTGCCCAATTCTTGAGAAGATACCCTATGAGCTTTGGCAAGGGCACAAGCTTAAGATTGGTCATCTCAGATTATTTTGTTGTAGGTGCTTTATTCTTAACACCAAAGAGTAACTAGGTATGTTTGATCAAGAAGCTGATAAAGCTATCTTTCTAGGATACTCAATTAACAGTAGGGTATATAGAATATATGTCAAAAGAATTGGCCAATTAGAACAAGTCTATGCATGTTGATTTTGATGAAACTAACAATGCAAATAGACATCCATTTGATGAAGATGAAGGAGTAACCTAGTAAGAAAATCAACTTAGTATGCCACTCTCTGTGCTGCCCAACATGGCACAAGAACCAGAAGCTGAGGATGTCAAAGAAGACGATGATCTTTCAATCAATTTCAATGATGAAGAAGATGAACCTTCACCTCAGTAACCAATTGTAGATCCTCTAGTTATTAATCAGAGTCTACCAAGGAAAATTAGAACTCATCACAACCATCTTCTTGACAACATTGTTGATTAAGTTCATAATCCAGTCAAGACACGAGGTCAGCTTAGCAGGATAATGAGCCATCCTACTTTCATCTCATTTATTGAACCCAAGAAGTTTGAAGAGGTAGAAGGAGATGATTATTGGATGATAGTGATGCAAGAGGAGTTGGATCAATTCAAGTGTAATGATGTTTAAGATCTAGTTCCTAAGCCTAAAGGAAAATCAATCATCGATACCAAATGGGTTTTCAAAAACAAGCTTGAATAAGATGGCATTATTGTCAGGAACAAGGCCAGGCTTGTTATTCAAGGCTACAATCAGCAAGAAGGCATCGATTATGATGAAACTTATGCTCCTGTAACCCAGCTTGAAGCAATTTGAATCCTTTATGCTTTTGCATCTCATATGAACTTTAATCTGTTTCAAATGGATGTTAAGAATGCATTCTTGAATGGGTTCATTCAAGAGGAAGTCAATGTTCACCAGCCTCTAAGCTTTGAAGACCTGAAGAATCCTGAGCATGTCTTCAAACTAAAGAAAGCTCTCTACGGATTGAAGCAAGCTCCAAGTGCTTTGTATGAGAGGCTGACCAATTTCCTAATCAGCAAAGGATATGAAAGTGGGAAAGTAGATACAACTCTATATATTCAGAGAAGAAAGGAACATGTGTTGCTAGTTCAAATTTATGTTGATGATATCATTTTTAGAGCAATTGATGAGAAGCTGTGCAAAGAATTCAGCAAGAAGATGAAGAGCGAGTTCAAAATGTCAATGATGGGAGAGCTCAACTTTTTCTTTAGACTTCAAATAAATCAAGTGAAGATGGAATCTTCATCAGTCAAGCAAAGTATGCCAAAGAAGTCCTGAAGAAGTTTGATATGGATCATTTGAAGCTAATGTCTACTCCCATGGCCACTGATATTATCTTAAGTAAGGATGAAACTGGTAAACCAGCAGTGGATAGCAAGTTCTACAGAGGGATCATCGATTCTCTTCTTTATCTTACAACTAGTAGGCTTGACATTTAGTATTCTATGTGCTACTGTACTCTTTATCAAGCTGACCCTAGAGAATCTCATCTGGTAATTATTAAGAGGATTCTCCGATATTTGCAAGGCTCTCTCGATGTAGGTCTATCGTATCCTAACATTACTGATTTCACTCCAAGAGGATTCACAAATGCTAATTATGGAAGAGACAAGCTCGATAGTAAGAAGCAAACTTCTGTTGCACTGAGTACAGCTGAAACTAAGTACATGGAAGTAGGAAGTTGTGTAGAACAACTACTATAAATTAAGAAGCAACTAGAAGATTATGGTATAAAGTCTAAATGTCTCGAAGTTATGTGTGATAACCAGAGTGCAATTGATCTATCCGAAAATCCAGTTCAACATAGTAGGATGAAGTATGTCAATATAATACATCACTTCATAAGGGATCATGTGCTAAGGGGAGATGTCAAACTGGAGTATGTTTCTTCAGAAGAGCAATTTGCTGACATATTCACCAAACCATTGCCAAAGGAGAAATTCAATGTTCTAAGGTAGCTTATTGGAATGGAGAACCCCCTATGAAGAAAAATCAAGAAATTTGGCTAAGTGTTGGAAACCAAACTCTAATTCAACCAATTGAGGTAACAAGTAGTTAACACCTTCTAATTTCCAAAGTAACACTATGAGATTCAATTTTGCAGTTAAAATAAAAAAACCTACGTTTTAAAAGATTTGATTTTGAATTGGAACCGTCCACTGCCAAACTCACCATTTTACAATTTCAGCTGATCAAGTGTTAATCTCAGCATTGATTTTAATCTTCAATTTTGCAAGCGTCATGTTTCATTGCAAGTGGAATTTGCCTATAAAAGCTAAAGGAGGTGAAGAGAGAGGTTACTTGCACTCTTGAATCCTAATCGTTTTCCAGAGTAAAAGAACCCTAATTCTTTTTCTCTCAAATCTTTTTTCTCTCACTAAAATGGTGATCACCAAGACAACCTTTAGACATCAAGCAGCATCAAAGAGAAGCATTTATATGAATGCTAAGGCCAAGCAAGAGAAGATCACTTTCCTAGAAGGAACAGTTTTCATAAAAGTTGAATGGGCATCCAATCTAAAATTTGACCCAGTCTATGAAGTTGATTACGAGAGTCTTCTCAAGAATCGCATCATGCATAGTGTGATTAAGTAGTAGAACCTAAGCCAGTTTCTGCAACTTAAAGGTTTGGCTATTGCAGGACTTATTAGAGCTTTCTATCAAAACCTCTACACTATTTAAGGCTTCAATGATATCCTGCTGGTGGAGATTGAGGGAAATTCCAACCTAATCTACTCTAGGCTGATAGTAAGCATCCTCAACATACCTCACAAAGGTACTCTGCTCAGGAGGACTAGCAATGAAAATTCCATTATTATCCCAGAGGAATGGGAGCTCTTAAATAACTATGTTTCAGGGAAGGCAGCTGAATCTGGGATGAGCTGGACAGCAAGAGCTTGCCACAAGATGGTGGTGAAGCTACTGTTACCCAAGGTGGGGTCCATCACTAGTTGCACCTACTTTGAAAAGTGTGTGGTTTACAATATAGTAGAGGGTAAGCAGCTCAATTGGGCAATGGTGATTCTTCACCACTTGAGCAAGCTGACTACTATCTATAATTATGGTTACCTCATCACCACCTTAATGGAGGTAGTGAAGATGGATATAGCCTCATACCTTGGAGGGCTAGGTGATATAGTGGTGCTAGTAAAGAAGACCTTAGATTTATTACACTTCACCAAGCTGTATCACGAGTAAGTGCATACTAGGTACAATAAAGCTCGGGAGAAGAGGAAACTAAAGTGTTTACCATCAGTATTGAGGGAGACAGTGAAGACATTAGCGATAATGTTTCTCTTTCAGCATAGATGGAGCAAATCACATCAACTGGAACCTCATTGAAACTTAAAGTTACTTCTTTAAGGGATAAAAAAAGAGCCCAACAAAAACAAGGGCAGGAGATATGCCTGCCCAGCCCCCAACAAGACAAAGAAGGAAAATGAAGGCCAAAACTCATGCTCAGAGGGAAGCTAAGGCGAGACAACAAGAAGAGGAGAAAGAAGATGTTGTGGAGGTAGAGGAGACCTTGCACCAAAGAAAGTGTAAATTAGTTTTTTCTGAGGAAACAAAAGGCCAAGGGGACTCCAAGAAGAGTAAAGAGGACTCAGCAACAATAAGTTCTGGCATTAAGGCCCATGTGGAGGAAGTTATTTCCAAAGCAAGAGGGACTCGGTGTAAGCGCACTCCCGCCAACAAACCTCCCATGAAAAATGTTCAAGTGGTGAGTAGTGAGGAGGATGCTGGAGACACCCATTCCCTTAATCAGGGAGAATTCAATCTTCCTGATCCCAGTATCCCTACACCTTCTTTCACTTAGACTGAGACTCTTCCTACTCAGTCTGAAATGCCTCAAGCTGACCCATGCTTGGATCAAATAGCTAACCCTGAGGCACCTTTAAATACTTCCTCCATCTCTTTTGTAAATCTTGAAAGCTTTATCCTGTAAATCCTTTAACTACTCCTTCTATAAATCCCACAATTTCTATTTCTGTAGATACTAACATTCCTATTCCTTTTGTAAATTCTCAACCTCAACCCTCTAACACTGTAAATTCCCTAGTAAATATCCCTTCCTCTCCTAATCAATCTGAAGATTCTTTCTCTCCACCTTCTTCTCCTTCTAACACTGAAACCCAAAACACTACTTCTTCTCCTCCACCAAACACACAAACCGCATCTTTCCTTGTAAAATCTAAACCAATTCCCCCTTCTTCAAATGTACAAAATTATGAACCAAACCTTTCTTCACAACTAGCCTCAACCCCTCTAACCCCTCTGGTTAGGGAAATTCCTAATGTTGAGAACTTCGCTCAGCTTAGAAAAGTAAGTGATGATGGTACTAAGGTAAATTTTACAACCAGTGAAGTACCTGAGTCTAGTAGCAAGCCAGTCCAAGTGGACTTGGCTAATGCAGCCATCTTGGCATAGATAAGGGAGTTAACCAAGAAGAAATTCCCAACTCTCAAGATTATTTTTGAGTTGGATAGGGCAGTAAGCCATCTGCTACTCACTCAAGAATTGATGAAATTATCCACTAAACCTAGGGCTAAGAATCCTGAGTTCTAGGAACATTCAAGCGTACCCTTTGAATCTATCTACTTTGAGGAGTTTGAAAAAGATTCAAGGTGGCTTGTTTACGATTCGCAACCACTCAGCTAAGAAAAGAGCTAAAAGCTTAGTGGACAAGATGGATCTGATCTTATTAAGCTTATCTTATTCTGTAGCTCAGCTCAGTGCAACTATTACATCTATCCCCTTGTCTACTGTACTCGCAAATGCGGTAGCAGAAAGATAAAGGGTAGTATAGATGTTCCTGCTTAGCAGCTGAGTAACTTGAATTCCACCATGGAAGTTCAAGTTACACAATTTCATAAATTTGGCGAAGAACAAGCCAAAATCAAGAAGAGCACTGACCAGAAGATAGAGAACATGCTGAAGGAGATGGAAACTACCAAAGATATTGGACATATTATGGTGAAGATTCTGGAGAGCATGTTTAAAGTGATAGTCAACTATGATACCAAGATCGATAAGGTGATCAAATCAATTGATGTTGTGGTAAAGAAGGTAGTCAAATAGCATGAGTTGAATAGTGACTCCCTAATAGGCAAGTTCAATGCTGTCTGCAAGGAGGCTAATAAAAACACAAATGATCAAGTGAAGAAGGCACAAAAGGCCATCTTTGAAGCCATCAACAAGATTTTCCCAGATCCCACTAAGACTCTAGACCTAGAAAAGGTCTCTTTGTGCACAAAAATTTAAACATGCATAAGGTCAAGATTGAAGATCTACAAAAGAATGTGGGTTAACTTGTGACCACTAGGATACATGATGCAAAGGATATTGACTACACCACAAGTTCTATTTCATCCATCTACCCAAGGATCCTTGATATGGAAGCTAAGATGAAGATCACATTATCTACCTTTGACTTTAGAGCTCTATTGTAGTGCTTTCAACAGTTTTCTTGCCAAGGCTATGATCAGATCTCTCATCTCTCCGGGTGCCATTATCTACTACTCACTAAACTCAATGACCTAGAGTTCTTGATGGCCAAGGGAAAAGAGATGCTGGAGCAAGAGATTTCTTTGTTAATTATTGGTAGACAGGAGGATTTTCAGTCTGCTTTGGATTCCCTTAACATCTACCTTGAATAAGTTGTGAAGGTACATATTACAAAGGGGGAGAAGGTAGCTGAAGATGCAACTAGAACTGCAAAACTTAACAAGTCATCACTACCAAAGCATCCTAGTCAGCATCAACAACATCAACAGCAAAATCCATCCTCTTCTCAGCCTGACTCTTCTCATCAGCACAAATAAGCGTAGCTTTAGAATAGGAAAATTTTGTAATAGGACTTAATGTAAGATCAGAACACAATTTGTGGATTGACTAAGTATTTTGATTATTAATGAAAATTGCAAATTTAACCTTATAAAGTTAAAAGCTTCTTAACCTAACAAATTTTGCTATAAATGTATGTTATTTCTGCTTATGAACTAATGAAGGAATATATACAAGAGACCAACTTTGAAGAAAAGCTTAAGTTAGATAAAGTCCCAAATCAAAGAAAATTCCTCTAAGTATGGGCGAGTTAAGCTGACTAAAGAATCCACTTAGTATGGGGGAGACAAATCTGACTAAAGAATTCACTCAGCATGGGGGAGTCTTACATCACTTTCAAGGTATTCTTATATCTTTTAACTATTTATTCAATAAATCTCTTCTACTACCTAGTTTGTTATCTGTCTAAAATGGGAGAGATTTTTTAACCCAAGTTAATAGTACTTCACAGTACTTAAAATGTTTTGGAAATAACAAACTGTCTAGGATAGTGAAATTAATTGAGTACTAAGTATAATCTTAATTAATGATGTTTACTTGAGTTTGTTTAAAGGAAAACAAATCAGCTGATTAATTAAGTTACGGCTTAGAGTAAGAAAACTTAGTTAAGCTTAGTATCACATAGTTTTAAAGATATTCATTTAGCAATGCTGAGTAAGCTTTTTACAATAAAAGCTGAGTTTCTTTGACACTTAGAGAATTAATTGACACATATGCGCTTAACGGTTTCTGTGAGAAACGGAATATCCCTTTGATGTTTTTCAGGAGAAAAGGAGCTAAAATTAAAGAAGATATTCAAGTGGTCCTCACATCCAAAAGGTGTCAGTATGGAATGTTGGAGATTCCTCACTAAAGTCCAAGGTAAAAGGAATCCTCTAACATGTATTGTTTCTCAGTGTCTCCATGCAACTCTGCAACGTAGCAAAGTTAATGAATCATAGAAATCCACGTTACACCTCATGCACCTCTCTATTAGAACGAATTGCTTGAAGATAAACTAGTTTTTGACGCTTTGGATTAACGGATTAATCTCGCGTTTCAACGTTCAAAATCTCTGTCACTAAACATCCTGGAATTTGTTTCAAATGGGCAAATTCGAAAGATTTGAAGAGAAGAGAAATTATAAAAGCTATCAGGGTGAGAAGTTTATAACGGCTACTTCCAATACCTTCAACTATAAATAAAAGACTGAAGCAGATGCTCAAACATGGTGAATCACGTTGAATTTTTTTTAGAGCTGAAACTCTGTTCAAATACTCCTAGCTTTTAGAAATTTCAAATCAAGCAATCAGCAAACACAACTTGTCTATATCTATTTGTAATAGAGAGAATAACACTTAAGATTTAAATTTGTAAAGGATTCAATGATTCTATAAGTTGAATTCCTCTGTTCGCATTTTCATTAAGAAATCTGAGTGATAGTTTAGGAAGGGTACCTAAACTGTGTTTGAGAGGTAGTTAGAAAGGAGGGTACTTTTTTTGTAATATCTTCTACCCACTGTAAAGGCTTCTCCATTTAAGGAAGGAAAGAAAACACTAGTAGATTAAAGCTCGGAGAGTAATCTGGGGACTAGAGGTAGGCTAAGGGTTGAACCAAGATAAATCTTAGGTGTAATCATTCGAACCTTATTTGTTTACCTTTACTATGTTTGCTCATCCATCATTCTCTCATTTTTATGAGTATTTGCTTGAAAAACCAATCCGAGCTGAGTAAAGTACTCAACAACAATTGAAGATAAACTGTTCCAACAAAGCTGATCAGTAGTTTATAGTTTTTAAACCCAGCATAGCTCAGTTTTTATTTAGCACGCATCTAAAAACTAAACTTGGTAAAAGAATTTTGTAAATCTTAAAAAGAACCAAGTAACGCATTCACCCCCTCTGCTGTTAGTATTAATTCGTTTAGGACCAACAGTGAGAAAGGAATCATTCAATTTAGCTATCCTAAAGCAAAGAAAGAGAAGTATAAGAAGTTTAGCAAGAAGAAAGTAGCACATGCTACCACTTGGATTGATTCTGAGTCTGAATATTTTTCTTCGAATGAGGATCCTACTAATTCTGCCAACATCTGTCTAATGGCGGTTGATGATAAGCCCAACGATAACTCAACATCAACTTAAAGCTCTAAATTGTTATCAACAATGAATTTCAAAATGTATGGGAAGGATAAAACTATGTTCATGAGCGAGTTCAATGAGTTGTTGGAAGTGGTGTCCAAAGGAGGAGAATATGGAGTTTGTGATGGAGGATGGAGTTGAAGTGGTACCATCTGATTTTTATGCATGTGTTTACTAGTAGGAGATTACCTACAAAGTTGAAGCCCCAATGTCTACTAATTACTTGACCAATCCTACACACAAGTTAATCCACAAGTTCTTGACTAGCATACTTTTTTCTGTAGAAACCAATTAACCACCAATGTTAATGATATCTTCACAATTTAGTGTATAGAAAATCAAAAGTGAATGAATGTGGCTGTTTTTTTCAGTATGTGATGGAGCTGACTAAGAAAAAGAACTATATCATCTGTGGAACCCTTATTACTAGAATTACAAGGAGGGTATTTTTGGAGATCACCTAATGGACTAGAGTAAGTAAACACTTGCTTATTTATGGGGTCAGTACTCTCAATTATATAGGAGTTTATAAGAGGAATAGTTTAACTCTAAATCTGCTGCCAACAATGATGCTAATGAAGATAAAGAGGAAAATGATAATGAGGAAACTAATCAACCCCCATTATTGATAGATAAAATTGATGAGGTACTCTATGATATTAATACGCTGATAAAAAATTCAGGAAAAAGAATCAAAGAGAGTGAGGAGATGTGAAGGTTTAGAAGACATTCGCTTTTCCATGTCTCTTAACATTCGTTACCTCTTAGAAAAGGCTAAGTTTTATGAAGGATATGATAGTGTACTCTTGAAGATATTAGACGAATTATCTACTAAGTTAGAAGTCTTGAAAAAGGTACAAGTTCCTCCTCCAACCAACAATATTGCTTAAATTAACCACTCACGTACTTCTAGTAAGAAATCTACCAAAAAGAAGAAAGTGAGAATGCTTGAAACTAAATCGACAAGTGGATTTTGTGAAAGGAAAGACATATCACAACTCTTTGTAGATATTAAAATGTTTAATATAATGAGTATGACTAGAGTAAAGTAAACACTGCTAACAAGGGAGGACTCAGCTAAAAGGCATGGTTACCTAAGAAAACTTGATTGATTTGCAGGTGAGCCTGAGATTCGCTAATGACAAAAGAATTTGGTAATTGGATAGAGGTTGCTTAAGGAAAATGACATGTGATGAAAAGAAGTTCATTACATAAGAGAGAAAGAGAAATGAAAGTGCAATTTTTTGCGACAACCAAAAAGGTAAGAGTGGGAAATGGAACAATTGGAGCTAGTGCTTCAATCGAAGACGTTTGTCTCGTTCAAGGCCTAAACTTCAACCTGTCGGGTGTTTATCAACTATGTGATAAAGGAAAAAGAGTTACATTTTACTCAGGTGAATGTTTGGTGATTGAGATTAAGACTAATTTAACTATTCTCCATGATCCTAGAATCAGCAATGTCCATATGATTGATTTATCCCTTGGAACAAGCAATGTTTGCTTGGCTTCTAAAGATGAAAACTCTTGATTATGACATAGTAGACTTGGCCATATTCATATGAAGAATCTATCAAAATTTGTGAAGAAAGGACTAGTCAATGGTCTTCATTCTATCAGCTTTAAGAAGGATAAGATAAGCTTAGCATGTCAATATGGAAAGAAGTTCTGGAGGTCATTCAAATCATTGAATGATATCCCTTTGAAGCGTTCACTAGATTTATTACATATGGATCTCTTTTAGCCCATCTCGGCTAGCGAGCTTGGGTGGTAGAAGATTCACTCTCATTATGGTGGATGATTTTACTCTATTCACTTGGGTAGTATTGTTGACCATTTTAGTTGAAGCATTCGAATCCTTTTCAACCTTATCCAACCGAATAATGAATGAGAAAGAAAGGAGAATCGTCAAGATAAAAAAAGCCCATGGAAGAGAGTTTGAAAATATGTTATGTGAAGAATTTTGTTCAAGACATGAATTTGATCATAATTTCTCAACTCCATACAGTCCACAACAAAATGGAGTTATTGAAAGGAAGAACAAAATAATTGTTGAAATGGTTAGAATAATGCTGAGTAACAACAACTTACCAAAGTATTTTTTGGGAGAAGTTGTTAACATGGCATGTTATATCATCAATTGGATGCTAATCCGTCCTATCTTGGATAATATACCTTATGAACTTTGGAAGGGGCGCAAGCCAAAATTCGAAAATCTCAAATATTTGCATGTAAGTGTTTTATTCTAAACACTAAGGAGCAACTAGCCAAATTCAACCCAAAAGCAGATGAAGGAATCTTCATGGGTTACTCAGTAAGTAGCAAAGCTCATAGAGTCTTTGTACAAAGAACTGGACTTCTTTTAGAATCTATGCATGTAGATTTTGATGTAGGAAAACTTTTTACTGGAAGAGATGAAGATTATGATTTTCATGATGTAATCAATGTGCTTGAGAATCCTAACCCAGCACTTGCAGAAGTTCAGAACGACGTTAAAGAAGATTGTGACCAAATCCAAGCTATTAATTTTAACAAGGATCAAACTCAGTAACAACAAAATAGTATGGAGATTCAAGTAGCAAATTCAATTCTTCCAAGAGAAATAAAAACTCATCACAATCACCCTATTGATCACATTGTTGATGAGATTCACAAACCAATTATGACAAGGGGTTAACTTAGAAAAATGATAAGTTATCTAGCACTTATTTCATTTTACTAAACCCAAGATATTTGAGGATGTTGAATTTGATGACTATTGGATGATAGCTATGGAAGAAGAGCTTGATCACTTCAAGCGAAATGATGTTTGAAACTTAGTTCCTAAACCAATAAGTCAATCATTAGAACCAAATGGATTTTCAATAACAAATTTGATGAAGATGGAAATGTTGTCAGAAAAAATGCCAAACTCATTGGTCAAGGCTACAATCAGTAAGAAGGAATTGATTATGATGAAACCTATGGACTTGTAGCAAGACTTGAAGATATCAGGATTTTTTTTACTTTTGCATCTCATTGAGCTTCAAGTTATTTCAAATGAATGTAAAGAGCACTTTCCTAAATAGACTCACACAAGAAAAAGTTTATATGCATCAACCCATTGGTTTTGTAGATCCAAAGATCCTAGATTATGTGTATAAGTTGAAGAAAGCTTTGCATGGAATGAAGCAGGTGCCGTGTACTTGGTATGAAAGATTGAATAACTTTTTGCTCAACAAATTTTATGTTAAAGGTAAAGTAATGACAACCTTGTTCATCACGCATAAAAAAATGATGTGTTTCCATTCCAAATCTATGTTGATGACACTATTTTTAGAGCAATTGATAGAGGGCTTTGCAAGGAGTTTAACAAGTAGATAAAGAGCGAGTTTGAGATATTCATTATGCGAGAATTGAATTTCTTCCTTACACTGATGAGGAATTCATGATGAAGTTTAACATGGAGCAAACAAAGCTAATGTCAACTACAATGGACAGATATATAATCCTAAGCAAAGACAAAGCTAGTTAACTTATAGACAGTAAATTCTACAGAGGTATTATTGATTCTCTACTTTATGTAACTGCTATTAGGCTTGATATTTAATACTCTGTATGTTATTGTGCTTTTTAACAAGCTGACCCCATAGAATCTCACTTAGAAACTATTAAAAGAATTCTCCAGTATTTGCAAAGATCAATTAATGTAGTTCCTTGGTATCCAAATAATTCAGACTTCACACATATAGGATTCATAGATATTAACTATGGAAGATATAAGCTTGATAGGAAAAGAAACACTCATGGATGCCATTTCCTAGGAGAATGTTTATTCTCTTGGTACAGCAAGAAGCAAACTTCCGTCGCACTCACCACTACAGAAGCTGAGTGCATGGCTGCAGGAAGTTGTGTAGCACAACTATTATGGATTAAGCATCAACTGGAGTAATATGTTATAAAATCTAAATACTTTAAAATCATGTGTGATAATAAGGGTGCTATAGACTTTCCAAAAATCTAGTTCAACATAACAAGATGAAGCATGTCAATGTAAAACATCATTGCATAAGGGATCATGTGCTAAGGGGAGATGTCATATTTGAATACTTTTCATCATAAGAACAATGAGTAAATATCTTCATCAAACCGCTCGCAAAGAAATATTTCAACCTGCTAAGGAATTTTATTGGAAAGACAAATCCAATCTAAGGTATAAGCAGGTTTATCGTGCTGAATATAAGATGTGTTGAGTTAATCTAATCAGGTGATAAGTATTTTATTCATTTTCTTATTTAAGTTAAAAATGAGGCCATTTTACAAAGTTAATATTTGAATTCAATATTAAATATTATATGTACTTTAAGTATATTTCAACTCCTTATCTAAACATCGTGTTTTAAGGTAATACAGTAAGCGATTTATTATATGTTCAATCTCACTATTGCTTTTGATTATCATGTGTGAAGGATACACGTAGTAGAGATAGGTTTTTATAGTAAAAAAGGAAAATTAAAGAAAAAGAACAATAACTTGCAATATCTAAATCTCAATCGTTTCTAAAAAAGAAAATTTCCCAAATTTTCTCTAAATTCTAATCAAAGTAATAGTGTCTTTATCATCTACTCAATCTAAGGTGTGTGTTACTCTTGAAGATGAAAATATCATACTACAAAGAGATGTGGAGAATAATATATTATTAGACATGGAGAATTCCAAAAAACTAATGTTAAAGAAGGGAACAATCTATGCTCTGATAGGCTAGAAAACACAATCAAGAATGGAAGTAGACAAACAATACTCAATGCATGTGGGAGAAGCTGTAATTGATGAACACTTGAGTATCTAGATGAAGTAGTATTACTTTAGAGGTATATATGACCTAGAATTTCCACCACTCCCAAATTGTGATGCAAAAGTTCTATACTCACCTCCATGCTATTAAAGGTATGTCAGATACCTTGGTAACATCTTTAGATAAGAGATCCATCACCATTACCCACCAAGTTGGTTGTAAATTTTTGGGGAATGAAGTTTAAGGGGACGTAGCTGAGGAAAGTTTGGGATGAAGTACTGATATTCATCCTAAGCCTAATCTCTACCATTATTATTACACATAGAGTGGACTCGAAAGAGAATTTGAAGAGATTTTCTCTGAACAAGAAAATATTCATGGGAATCACTTAGCTTCTAAAGTTTAAATGCAACATGGAGACCTTTAGTTACAAGAAGGAAGGGGAATGGAGGAAGAAGAAGAAGATGGGGTGTGGGGATGAGATCATCATTCTTGATGATATCTTGGCTGAAACCATGGATCAGGAGTTTAAAAAAGTGTTAGGAGTTGCTCCCATTCTTGATTATGATGATGATGACCTACAAATTGTTCGATCACTAGTATTCTTGAACAAGGAAGAAGTTCAGAGCGCCAGCAAGGTTGAGTTGCCTATAGCAAAGAAAGCCAAGGTGTCTAAGAAATTCAAATTCAAGAAGAGAGAAGGCTAAGAAGCAAAAGGTTTTATCGAGAGATCGAAAAAGAAGTTGAAGCTATTGAGGTAAAGGAGAAGGTTGAAGCTTTATAGTTTGGACTTGTAAAGAAGAAAAGGTATGCATTGTCTAAAAAGCATTAGCAAATGTGGAATCTACAGTAGAGGATATAATATGCTATGAGAAGAATGATGTAAAGAAGGTTGTTATAAAGGAAATTCATAAAGCAAGTGATATCTCAACTTACCAACCTAAAGCTACTGAGAATGTTGAAGCAGCATCAAAGGTTGATGTTGCTGATAAGGATGTAGCTCAATCTGTTGAGTTACCAAAGGATAATCAACAATTGACTTTCCATGATCAACCATAACCACATTAATCACCGCCTCTTTCACCTGATGTAGGTTTTAAACATACATCTCCTTTTTCAATCATCTCTACACCTACACATTATTCATCCCATACCATCTCTAATAACAATGATCATCCTAATCAAGATGATACTTCCACTTCCACTCACATTCCTCCTCCTAGCCAAAATAACCCTTCTTTCTCACAACCTTCAAATATCTAAACTATTCCTCCATCAAACACTTCCACTACCACTATAACTTAAATAAATAACCAAAAACCATTTATAAATACCACTCCTCCTCCTAAAAAAATACACTTTCCTTGATTGATAAAGGGATAAATACTAACAACTACGCTCAGCTTAGTCTTCTTGTAAAGAATTACGCTCAACATGGCCATAGTGCTGAGAACTCCGCTTAGCCTGATCATGTAGTGGTGCAGAATGTAGTTCAAACTAATTCTACATCACGAATAACAACTCCTGCTAGGAAATCACTCTTTATTCCAATGTAGTGGATGAGGTAGATCTAAAGCAACAGTTAAGAGAGGTTATGAAGAAACTTTACAAGTCTCTCAATACTACTGCTGAGCTAGATGTTGCTATTACTAAAATAATTGTTCTAGAAAAACTAACATAGAAAGCTCTAATTCCTACTCAACCATTACCATCAACTTCTGAGTCTACACTTTCCAAAGATACACTCTACTTTGATGCATTTGAAAATATCTACGATGATCTTCATGCTATTAAAGTTCACTTGGTGAAAGAAAGTGCTAAATGCATGGTGGAAAGCATGGCTATTGTTCAAACTAGCTTGTTTGACTAAGCAACAAGACTCATGGATGAAATCTCTACCATTCCTTCTTTTGTTATGATAAGCAGCATTATGTTAACCAAGTTGAATTAGATGAAGCAGGGAGAGAACTCACCAATTTTATCAAACTAGGCAATGATCAAAATAACTAGTTCTTCAACTTTGGGAAAGAGCAAAATAAACTAAGGAAAGTTACCAAATTGGGCTTCAAAGTTTTGTTAGCTAAGGTTAATTAATTAGCATGAGTAGAACATAAATTCCTGGTGAGCTCCAAAATCAACCTTACAAGTAACAATAAGGATATGATTGAGAAGATAGATTTTAATTGGAGAAAACTATCAAAATTCCAAACTTAGTTTAAGGAAGTAGAACTCATGTTTAAGGAAGTCTCACATAAGAAAACCAACGCTACTATTGCAAAAGCCATTCATAAAGCTAAGGATGAGATTGTAAAGGATATAAATGGCCTATCCTTGAAGGAGATCAAGGATGTTTTATCAAACATTATGAACTTCCACTACATGTGAAGATTAATGCCATTCATAATAGCCTTGAGTTGTTTGTTATTGGGAATATCGATGACTCAATAATGCTAAGGGCAACAACAACTGCTTGTGCTACCATGTGTTTTAAGATAAATATTATTTTGGAGTTATTGAAGCAGAAAATGGCGGATGATGATTCCTTGAATATTCATTGATTTATCCATCAAATGTGCCAGCGAACGAGCATCAAGGAGATGATGAGTGCTCCCTCTATAGTGAAGTTTTTGAAGGAGCTTGATGCTCAAGGTTATCTTAATGATGAAGGTAAGGAAGAACTGTATGTTGAGATTGACCATGATGTCTCCAATACTTATGAAAACTTTCAATTACCCATGGTTGTTGTTAGTAAAGGCTATGAATAAATCATGTAGGAAGTGAAGCAAATGGGGAGAAAAAGAAGCAAGCTCTTCAAGATGCACAAAACTTTATTACTAAAAAACAAAAACAACAATAACAATAACTTCTACCTCAATCTCAATCTTCTCAACCTTAATTTAAGAAAGAGAGTAAGCTTCCTATGGAAAGCCCTCCTTAAAGATGATCAAGCTAAGATTCAAAGAATAAGGTAGAGTAACCAACATATTCAAGCTCAATCCACATCAATAACAGCATCAATGCCAGCGTAGATAGCTATTGTATAGATATTTGTACATTTTCTATCCAATTTTATTATATTAGTATAGGGATTCATTGTACTTGTACTAATTTATATTAATGAAAGATTATAGATTTTATGCATCAAGTTAAACTCTCTTTAAGTTGATATTAGTTGCAATATATATGTACTAAATTGTTGCATGACAAGAATAATACTAAGGATGTTGATTTCTTGGAGACTACATAAAAAGAAAAACTCTCCATATATGCGGGAGTTCAACACAATCTCATCAGTTCACTCAACATGGGAGAGTCTTGTACCTGATCAGGTAACTTTATTTTTATTTCTATTTATTGAATTATATCTTGCGACTGAATAGTTTTCCATCACTCAAAATGGGGGAGATTGTTGAACCCAACTTAAAAATTGCTTAGCAATCTTGAGTTAAAGTTTTATGACAATGTAAAACATGAAGGAAAACAAATTAGAAGTCAATACGGTAGTTAATATTTGATTAAAGTTAACTAGACTTAGTTAAGATTAGTTCACCTAGTCTTGCTGACCAAAGAAGACTCAATTACATTCACTAAACACAAGTTGCTGAGTAATATCACTCAGCATGGTAATAATAGAATTAACTCAACACCTAATTTATCTACTTTAATGCTGAGTATTTAAAGTTACGTTATAATATCACTATGTATATTTAACATCTATTTCTTAGAACAAAATATTCCTAGTTGATGTGACTCTAGAAACTAAGATGATCTAGCATTGAAAAAAAACGGAATGAAATCATATGTGGTCTAAAAGGAAAAAGAAATAATACTTTTATTGGCATGTTAACGCTACAGTCCAAATTATCTCAAACTTTCTCATCATATTAAAGAAAGTGATGCTAACCTGCATACATCAAATTTTCCAAGCTAATCAAATGAAGCCATATAGCATCTCACGCCAATGATCACTCGACGAAGAACAAAGTGATGAGTGAAGAATGATGACATTTTGATCAATGGTATAATCTCATTTAGTCAACAATTTAATCTCACACAACAATTATATTCCCTAAAATACAAAAAAAATATTAAATTAAGTACTAAACAATTAACAATTAAATAATGTCAATTTCATTAATCAACTACTAATAGTTACACAAATTTAATTTGAGTTTCGATAGTAGGCTACTAATCTCATTAGAACCAACTAAACTAACTTCAATTTCACATAATTCAACATTATTTCATTATTTAACTTAAACCCCAATTATATTAATTAACCTAAAATCCTATTTGCAAAATTTATAACAATTCAACAAATTCAATTTGAATTTCACTACTAGACTACTAACAATCAATCTCATTAAAGCAACTACACTAACTTCAATTCCACATGATTCAACATTATTCCATTATTTTACTTAACCTAAAATCCTATTTGCATAATTTATAAGATAAAGAAAAGAAGTAAAGAAAACACACCGATGGTTCGGCAAAGACAGTGGTGCTGGAAAAACAGCGACGGCGGGTCTGAGCAATCGACTATTATGTTGAACAAAGAGGTTAGTATTTATTTGAGGGGCTGACGAAGTTTGAAACTTGAAAGGTATTATGCTTTATTAGTTTATTAAGTTATGATTTTTTTAAGTTCGCCTTACACAAAACGACATAGTTTGTGTTAGGGTTACCCCTTCCACAAACTATGTTATTTTGTGTAAGGGCGAATTAAAAAATAAGGAAGGAAATACTTTCTTCTTCCTCCCTCAATCCTTTTGTCATTTCAAAATTGCAGCATCTACGGCGGGCATGATGGGGCACTTCCCTACCAAGCCATTGTCGAACCTATGGGGGTGGGGGAGCTTCTGGTGCTACTAGAGCATGTACCCCATCACCCACTCTCTTCGCCCTTAGGGTGTGGCATTCCTTCCACGCCTTTGGCGATTAGGGTCATATTTGAATTTTCTGAAGCCATGAGCAAAACCTCAATAATAGGCTTTATCTAAATGGCTAGAAGGGAAAAATTATATATAATTAAATTATAAATTCAACCTATTTTTAATGTAGGAATCAACTTCCTAATTATAAATTTCCCTTGTTCATCTAATTCGTAAGTTTTTATGTAAGAAAACTTTCAATCTATTTTATAAATCTTATGAATAAACTATTGTTCCTTAAACATCTTATAAACAACCACAAAGGGGGTGAATGCAATTCCTGGTTATTTTTTAGATTTATGAAAATATTTAACCAAGTTAAGTTTTTAGATGCGTGCTGAGTAATGATGTACTAAGAGGGTTCAAAAGTATATAAACTGCTCAAATTAGTTGGACAGTTTATCTTTAATTGCTTGTTGAGTACTCTACTCAGTTCGGATCGGTTTTTCAAGAAAAATGATAAACATAAAAATAATGATGAATGAGTTTGAACGTGATAAAAGCTAAATCGAAAGTTTAGAACTTCAACACCTGGTTTTATCCTGGTTCGGCCCTAAGCCTACCTCTAATCCTTGAATTCCTTCTCTGAGCTTAAATCCACTAGTGTTCATTCCTTACTTAGGCAAAGCAGCCTTTACAGTGGATAGACACATTTTACAGAAAGTACCTTTCTTTCTAACTACCACTCAACTTAGTTTGGGTACCCTTCCCAAACTAACACTGAGATTTGAATAAAAGTTTGCAGGCTGAATTCAACTTATAAATTTTTGAATCCTTACAATGTTAAATCTAAGTATGGTTCTCTCTATTACAAACAGATTGATAGTGGTTGTTTGTTGATTGCTTGAATTTGGAATTTTTTGAAGCTTGGAGTATTTGCGCAAAGTTTCTACTCTTAAAGAAATTCGAGGTGATTCACCAAGTTTGAATGTCTTCTTCAGTCTTTTATTTATACTTGAAGCTTTGTGAATTAGCTGTTGCAAACATTTCACCCTTACAGTTGTTCAATTTATCTTCTCTTCATATCTTTCGAATTTTCCCATTGGAGACAGGTTCTAGGATGTTTAGAGATAGAAATTTGAACATTGAGGCATGATAAAATTCTGTTGATAAAATTTTGCTTATCTTCAAGCAAATCATTCTGATAGAGAGGCGCACGAAATGCAACGTGGAGCTTTAAGATTGGTTGACATTTGCTGACGCTTGTAGAGGTGCGCGGAGATACTAAGAAATGGCTCATGATAGAGAATTCATTTTACCTTGGACTTTAGTGAGGAATCTCAGACATTCCGTACTGACACCTTTGGTCTTAAGAGGACCATTGGAAATCTTCTTTAATTTCAGTGCTTTTTAACCTGAAAAGCACTGAAAAAATATTTCGTCTCTCATAGAAAATATTAGCAGCACAAGTGTCATTTAATTCTCTAAGTGTCAAACAATGGTCCTTTTAATTAATAAAAGCTAACTTAGGACAGTTGAGTTGATATCCTTCTAAACTATGTAGTACTCAGCACGGACTCAGCTTTTCCTACCCAAAGCTGTAACTTAATTAATTACTCAACAAACTGAGTTGTTTTTCCTTAAACAAACTCAAGTCAACTTCAATAATTAAGAGTATACTTAGTACTCAATTAATTTCACTATCCTAAATAGTTTGATGTTCCAAAACATTTAAGTGATATGAAGTACTATTAACTTGGGTTCTACAATCTCCCCCATTTTGAACAGATAGCAAACTAGGTAGTAGAAGAGATTAATTGAATAAGATAGTTTGAAGATATCAGGAATACTTGGAAAGTGATATAAGACTCCCTTATGTTGAGTGACTTCCCTTAGTCAGCTTGAAATCCCCCGCACTGAGTGTGTCTTCTTTAAGCAACTTAGCTCCCCCACACATACATAGCTTAAAATAATTAAAGTTAAGAAGATCTTAACTTGAGATATAAAAAAACTTGTTATTTTTATTAATCAAAATAACTTAGTCTGTACATAATTGTTGTCCTGAGCTAAGAGTCCCAACATTCTTCTGCATGTCTTCCACCTTTAACTTGATGGGATTCAGCTTGGTATGAATAGTCATACCAGTCTCGAGGCAAAGAGATTCTGAAGGTGGAAGGCTTGGAGTTGGCATCTCAGGAAAGATATTCCCCATGGCATTGATAAGAAATTTCTAAGAATAGGAGATCTTGGCATCTGTGTTCTCATTGACTTCTCTACTGATGTTATCCATCTTTTTGTATGGAGAGAGTCGAGATTTATCATAGGTTGCTTATCCACCTTATAAGAAATATCCATCAGTAGCTTCACCATTTAATCTTGTTTGTTATCATGGTTCATCAAGAACTTGGACATGGTCTCCAAAACCTTTGCCATGATGTAGCCTACGTCCTTAGTAGTTTCAACTTCTTCGTGCACATTATCTATCTTCCAATCGGTGCCCCTCTTTATTTTGTTCAGTTCCTCACCAAGCTTATGGAGTTGTGTCACTTGAGTTTCCATGTTGGAACTCAAGGAACTCAGCTGCTTAGCAGTAATATCCACACTACCATTTATCTTTCCTACAACAATGTTAACTAATGCGTTAAATGTGGGGATAAAAGATATTTCTACCCCAAGCTGGGCTACAAACTCTGATAATTCCATTAGGATCAACATCATCTTATATACCAAACTCTTAGTGCTCTCTTTTGTCAAGTGATTTCGAATGACAAACAAACTGCCTTGAATCTTCTCAAACTCCTCGAAGTAGATGGATTCAGTAGGCAAGCTTGAGTGTTCTTCGAACTCAGGTAATTTAGCCTTGGGTTTGGAAGACAAGCCCATCAATTCTTGAGATAGTAGCAAATTGCTAACTACTCCATCTAACTCAGCATTAGTTTTGAGTGATTGGGATTTCTTCCTTACCAGCTCTCTTATCTAAACCAAGATAGATGTATCATCCAAGTTCTCTTGGATTGGCTCTCTGCTGGGTTCAGGTACTTCACAGCCTATAAAATTTACCTCAGTACGTTGACCACTTACGTTTCCTACTTAAGTAGAGTTCTTAGCATTAGGAACTTCCCAGACTAGAGGAGTTAGAGCAGTAGAGGATGGGTTGAAGAAGGGGTAGGTGATTTGTACATTTGAAGAAGTAGGGGGAATGGTTTTGGTTTTCTTGAGTGGAATAGAAGGTATGATAGCTGTACAGGTATGTATTTGTGTTTGTGTTTATGTAGTAGAAGAAGGGGTTTGAGTATTATTTACTGGAGAAGAGTTGGGAGAGAAAAAAAATCATGGCTTTTGGTAGGAGAAGAAGGAATATTTATAGGAGAATTTTAGTTATTAACAGGAGAGGAAGGTACATGAATAGGGGAATATACAGTGTCTGAAGGATGATGAGAATTTACTGGAGGAATGGAAGGATTTACAAGAGAAGAGGTTTGAGGATTTATAAAAGAAATGGGGGGTAGGAATTTTAAGAACCTCTTGGTTAGCTGATTGACCTAAGAATGGGCCAGCTTGAAGTTTTTCAAACTAAGTAGAGGTTTCCTCAACTTTAGTAAAAATGGTTGTGGCGATGTTGGAATCAGGAAGATCAAACTCTTCTTGATTGAGGGTAAGGGTATCTCAAACATCCTCATCACTGCTAAACACCTGCACATTCTTCTACAAGGGCCTGTTGGTGGAAGATTACTTTCACTGAATGCCCTTAGCCTTAGCAAATATGTCATTGACTTCAGCGAAAACTCTAAGACTTAAAGTTTCCTCTTCCTTAGACCTCTTGGCCTTACCCTACTCCTCCGATTCTTCAGAAAAGATCATTTTACGCTTTTTTGGCACAGGGTTTCCTCAACCTCAGTCGCATCCTTTTTTCCTTTGCCTATTACTCAGCTTTCAGCTTAGCCTTAGTTTCCCTTTAAGTGTGGGTTTTAGCCTTCATTTGCCTCCTCTGTCTTTGGGGTTGAGAAGGGGCTTCCTCGGATTTTGGCTTTGCAGTGCTCTTTTTAAGGGCCTTAGAAGAGCCAGCCTTTGATTTAGGAGAAGAAGCGGTGGTGGTGACTTGCTCCAATAAACTGGAGATTGGCATCTTATCAGAGTCTTCACTATCTTCGAAATCCACCATGAATCTATCTTCTTCTTCCTTCGGGGTATCTGCAGGTACTACTGTAGCTACGCACTTAAGCTTTCGCTTTTACTGTGCTTTGTTGTACATACTATATGTACTTGGTCATGGGATAGCCTGGTGAAGTGACTAAGTTCAAGCTTTTTCTTCACTGGCAGCACAGTGTCCCCAAACTCCCCAAAAATTGAGAGATATCCACCTCTACTGCCCTCATCAACTCGGTGATGAGGTAACCATAGTGATAGATGGTAGTAAGCTTTGTAAAGTGGTGAAGAATCACCACAGGCCAATTGAGCTTCTTACCCTCTACCATATGGTAGACCACACACCGTTCGAAGTAGGTGCAATTGGATACTGACCAGTCTTTGGTAGCAGCATCTTCACCACTAGCTTATGATACGCCCTCGCGATCTAGCTCATATCGGTTACTGCTATCTCTCCCAAAAAGTAGTTGGAGTGGAGCTCCCAATCTTCTATAATGATAATAGCATCTTCATCGCTAATTTTTCAAAGTTGAGTGCCTTGATGAGGCCTATTTAGGATGCTCCCAATCATCCTTGAGCAAATTAGGGTAGATTTTCCCCCAAACTCTATCAGCAGGATGTCATTGAGCCCTTGTATTGAGTAGAGGTTAGAGTAGAAAGCCCTAATTAGCCCAATAATGGTTGGGCCTTCCATCTGCAGAAAGGCGCTGAGGTGCTGGTTCTTGATAACCCTATACATGGTCATATTTCTTAGCAAACCTCATAATTGACCTCATAAATGGGTTCAAACTCCAAATCATCAGCATAATCCACCTTTGTGAAAAGGGTTCCTTCTTCGAGAGTGAGTTTCTCCATTTTACCTTCAATATTGACAACTATTTTCATTGATGTTGTGGTACGGAGCATAAAGGTGGTTCTTGTGATCACCATTTGAGAGTAAAGTAAAGGAATTTAAGAGAAAAGAAATTAGGGTTCGAATACTTCTAAATCGATTTGAATTCGTAAAAGCAAGTAAATTTCTTTCTTCAACTCTTCAGCTTTTATAGACAAATAACTTCTCTCAAGGGTACGTGGCGCTTCCTCAGCTCAAGATGAGAATCAAAGCTGAGATTAACATTTAATTAACCGCATCAGTAAATTAGTGAGTTTTGAAGAAAACTATTCCACTTCAAATGCATGTCTTTTTGAAAACGTAGAATTTGATTTTAACCATGAAACTGCTCCTCACTCCGTTACTTTAAAATATAGACGATGTTATCCACGTGTCTTCCACTAGCTGAATTAAGGCTTGATGTTCAACACTTAGCCAAAATTCTAAAATTTTCATTCTTCTTCTTCTACAATGTGGATTAGCCATACCAATTAACTACCTCAGAGTATTGAATTACTCTTTTGGCAATGGTTTGGTGAAAATGTCAGCGTGCTATTCTTCAAAAGGAACATGCTCCAGCTTGACATCTCCTCTTAGCACATGATCTCTAAAGAAATTATGTCTGATGTTGACATGCTTCATCTTGTCATGCTGAACTGGATTTTTGGATAGGTCAATTGTTCTCTTGTTATCACACATCACTTCGAGGTAATTTGACTTTATACCATAATCTTCTAATTGCGGCTTAATCTATAGTAGTTGTGCTACGCAACTTCCTGCGGCCATATACTCATCTTCAGCTATACATAGTGTGATAAAAGTTTGCTTCTTGTTGTAGCAAGAGATTAAGCAATCTCCAAGGAAATGGCACCCTCCCTTTGTGTTTTTCCTATCCAGCTTATCTCTTCCATAATCAGCATATGTGAATCCTCTAGGAGTGAAATCTGAGCTGTTGGGATACCACAAACCTTCTTCAATAAAACCTTGCAAGTATTTGAGAATTCTCTTTATAGTTGCTAAATGAGATTCTCTATGATCAGATTGATAAAGAGCACAGTAGCACAGCTCATACCGTATGTCTAGCCTACTAGCTATAAGATAAAGAAGAGAACCAATGATTTCTTTGTAGAACTTGCTGTCTACAGGTTTTCTAGCTTCATCTTTACTTCAGATAGTATCAGTGACCATGGGAGTGGAAATTGGCTTCGAATGTTCCATGTCAAACTTCTTCAGGACTTCTTTGGCATACTTTGCTTGATTGATGAAAATTCCATCTTTAGACTACTTAATTTAAAGACCAAGGAGAAAGTTGAGATCTCCCATCATAAAAATTTCAAACTCACTTTTCATCTGCTTGCTAAATTCCTTGCACAGCTTCTCATCAGTTGCTCCAAATATGATGTCATCAACGTATATTTGGACCAGCAACATATCTTATTTTCTTTACTTGATAAACGAAGTTGTATCTACCTTCCCTCTTTTATAGCCTTTTCTAATTAAGAAATTAGTCAGCCTCTCATACCAAGCTCTTGGAGCCTGCTTCAATCCGTAGAGAGCTTTCTTTTATTTGAAGACATGCTTAGGATTCTTCAAATCTTCAAAGCTAGGAGGCAGGTGAACATACACTTATTCTTGAATAAATCCATTTAGGAATGCACTCTTAGCATCCATTTGAAACAATTTGAAGTTCATACGACATGCGAAAGCACACAGGATTCGAATTGCTTCAAGCCGAGCTACAGGAGCATAAGTCTCATCATGATCATGCCTTCTTGCTGATTGTAGCCTTTCTTAACAAGCCTAGCTTTGATCCTGACAAATGAGCCATCTTCTTCTAGCTTGTTCTTGAAAACCCATTTGGTTTCAGTAATTGATTTCCCTTTAGGTTTAGGAACTAGATCCCAAACATCATTGCACTTAAACTGATCCAGCTCCTCTTGGATTGCGATCATCCAATAATCATCTCCTTCTGCATCTTAAAACTTCTTGGGTTTGATAAATGAAATAAAGGCTGGATGACTCATCATCCTACTGAGCTGACATCGCGTCATCACCGGATTATAAACATCATCAACTATGTTATCTAGCAGATTGCTACTATGAACTCTAATCTCTCTTGGTAGACTCGGATCAATTGCTGGAGGATCGATAAAGGGTTGCTAAGGTGGAGGTTGATCTTTACCATTGTTGAAGTTGATAGAAAGATCATCATCATCTTTAACTTCCTCAGCTTCAGGTTCTTGTGCTCGGTTGGGCAGCACAGAGAGTGGCATGCTGAGTGGATTTGCTTGGTGGGTTACTCCTTCAGCTTCATCAGATGGACGTCTATCTACATTGTTAGTTTCATCATAAACTACATGCATAGACTCCTCTAATAGGCCAGCTTTTGAAATATATGTTCTATATGCCCTACTATTAGTTGAGTATCCCAGAAAGATACCTTCATCAGACTTAGGATCAAACTTACCTAGTTTCTCCATGTTGTTAAGAATAAAGCACCTGCAGCTAAATGATTTGAGATGACCAATCTTGGGCTTGTGCCCTTGCCAAAGTTCATAGGGTGTTTTCTCCAGAATTGGGCGAATTAAAACTCGATTCAAGATATAGCAAGCTGTGTTAATACCTTCTACCCAAAAGTACTTTAGTAGATTGTTATCACTCAACATGGATCTAGCCATTTCAACTATAGTTCTATTCTTCCTTTCTACAACCCCATTTTGTTGAGGTGTATAGGAAGAAGAGAAGTTGTGTTCAATACCATGCGCTGAACAGAATTCTTGGAAATGGAAATTCTCGAATTCATGTCCATTATCACTTCAGATCATACTGATTTTAGTTCCTATTTCATTCATTATCTGATTACTGAGCTTGATAAAAGATTCATATGTTTTATCTTTGCTACTCCACAAGACTACCCAAGTGAATCTCGTGAAGTCATCCACAACCACCAACGAGAATAACTTACCACCCATGCTCATAGGCTGAACTAGGGCGAAAAGATCTAGGTGGGGGAGCTCCAATGGTCACTTAGTTACTACGTGATTTATTGACCTAATTATTTTCTTAACTTGCTTACCTAGCTGGTAAGTTGAGCATAGTTTATTCTTTTCAAAGATGATGCTGGGTAAACCCATAAAAAATTGCTTTTTAGCCAGTATGGATAGAATGTTCATATTTATATAACCCAACCTTCTTTGCCAAAGCCACAAATTATCCTCCTTAGAAACAAGACACACATTAGTGGAGTAAGGGGATAAATCAATCATATACACATTATTGATTCTAGGAGCAAAGAGTATAGTAGAATTAGTCTTACAGTTAATAACTAAGCAACATGCTGAGTCGAATGTAACCTTCCTGCCTTGGTGACAAAGCTGGGAAATACTGAGCAAGTTGAATTTGAGTCCTTTTACCAAAGACACCTCTTCGATTGAAGGAGAGACACCAACAGTGCCACAGCCCACAATCTTACCATTTTATTTATCTCCAAAACTAACACTTCCATTTCTTTTGCACTCCAATAAGATGAACTGGCTTTCATCTCCCATCATATGCCTTGAGCATCTGCTATCCACATTCCACATTCTAGAGTTATCGGCAGATATAAGACTCACCTGCAAAATAGTTACATTTTCTTAGGTACCCATGCTTTCGAGCTGGGTCCTCCCTTGTTAGCAGTTCTTAGGTTATTCCAATCATACTCATCGTAATAACCATTTTGTGCCTACAAAGAGCTGTAGCATGGCCAGCTTTCCCACAAAAACCACACATCATTTTTATCTTGGGCTAGCTCGCTTTCTTCTTTTTAGATGAATTCTTCCTCTTAGAATTGTGAGTTTGGTTATTCAGAGTCTAATTGTTTGTTGGAGGAGGAACTCCTTCCTTCTTTAAAGCTGTGATTTCAGTAGTCAACTCATCTAATTGCATAGTGAGCTTACTGATATGGCAATCCTAATACTTAGCTTTTTCTTGAAGAAAGCGGATATCAAGAGATAAGGAAGCAACAATGTCAACCTGATCTTCACCTCTCCTCACTAGGTCCTTGATGTTTTTCATCGACTTGTTAGTCAATTTCATAACATCAAAGACAGCTTGGGCAAACTCTTCAATTAATAAAGGAATTTTAATATGTACCTCAACTTGAGGAGCCTTTCCATTAATGCGCTCATCTCAAAGTCAGCAACGGTTTGATCTCTACCTGAGGTAGATGCTGAGCCATTGCCCCTTTGATTCTCGATAGCAATAAGACAAAGGTTGGAGGAATCAGTTGCTTCCTCATCAAATGATGAGGATTCTTCTTAATCACTCCAGGTGGTAGCAAGTGCCTCATTCTTCTTGGCGAACCTCTTCTTGAATATGTCCTTCTTGGTCTTTGGATAGCTTGATTATAGCCTTTTTCTCCATAGCCAAAGCATTTGATATCTTTGTTGTGCTCCTTTTTAGGTCCTTCCTCAGCTCCACACCGATGATGAGTTGACTTGATTTTAGGGAGAAACTTCTTCTTATTGAACTTCCCGTCCTTATTCATGAAGCGTTTGAAACGCCTTATCAGAAGGGTCATTTGCTCATCAAAGTCGCAGTTGGTGGACTCATAAAATGAATCTGCTTTCAAGACAATGGCTTTGCCCTCTCTTTCCTTGCCTCGACTCCTTTTGGAGTCATCAGAATACTTCCTTAGAGACATCTCATGAGTTAGCAAGGTGCTTATCAGATCATCATAGTTGTAGGTCTTAAGATCATGAGCCTCCTCAATAGAGCTTTTCTTGGAATCCCACTCTAAGGTAAGAGTGCAGAGAATCTTCTTCACGAGCTCTTCCTCGGTGAACTCCTTCCCTAATCTCTTCAGTTCATTAACTATGTTAATGAACATGGTATTCATGCTTTGAATACCCTCATCGGAGCCCATTGAGAACATTTCATACCCCTCAGCATGAGATTGATCTTTGACTCTTTAACCTTTTCTGTCCCCTCGTAAGTAATCTCCAGCTTTCTCCAGATTTCCACTATTGTCTCGCATTCGAGACCCTGTTGAATTCAGTAAGATCTAGCGCACAGTCCCAAAGCGCGGGTTTGCATCCCTACTTTGACATTTTTACTTTCTTTATTTCCTTTTTTTCTCTTCCATTAAAATCTTATTTAAGTTTGCTTTATTAAACTAAATTAATTCATTAACAATATTTCAATTAATATTTTCTTTTAAATATGTTAAATTTTTCCTCATTATACTAAATAATTATTTTCCTTTTTTTCCTAGAGAAATATATTAAAGACTTTTTAAAAAATTATATTGATAACTTACTTGTCTTTATTTTCATAAAAGTTTCAATATTAACATTTAAATATTATTTATAATCAAATAAAATTTATTATTTAATGAAGATTAATATCAAAGAGTGTTTATTATAATAAAACTAATAAATTTTTAACTTGCAAGTTAGTTTTCATACTCAGTTTTATTACGGTATTTAAAAAAATATATTATCTTCTACAAGTGTTATTTTTTAACTCTCTTAAAATTAAATGATATCAAGAGTTTTATATTTATTATTTTACTTTTACTTGGAACAATTTAACTTTATAAACTTCTTAAGTAAGTTTATTTTCAATTTCTAATTAATTTAAACCAATAAAATGTTTAACCAATTTTTGCTAAATATATAATCGTTTTCTCAAAATCAAACAATTCTTTTATTATAGTTTATTTCATTTACTAATTTTAATTTCTTTTGTAAAATTTTGGGTCTCATATTAAATATAATAATTCGCTAGATTTATTTCAAATGATAGTATTATAATCCTAATACCTTATATGTATTTATTAAAGTTTATTAAAATTTTGTTATGTATATATATTCACAAAATAATAAATTTGTTGTTGAAATTTTATATACATACTTTCATTCTACGAGGGCATATTCACAATTTTTTGTTCAGAGCTCCAAGAATATCCAAGACGGCCCTGCTTGAGTGCTAACGGACCCAAGCCCAAGTCTAGTTAGAATTATGTCCCTTTGCAAAGATAATGTTATCCACTAGCAAGCTCTTAAGCACGAGAGTCACAGGTGAGTAAGAAGGTGTGTGGCATGAAGTACAATTAGTTTGCATGGTATGGAAAAATTGTTGGTGTTGGATAATGTGAAACATTAGTAATTAATTCTAAGTCATGTGTAATTCATTTTGAGTCTTGTGATCACTATGAAAGTTTGTTTATTTTGAAATTTTTTCTTTAAAAATCTCAGAAGGAACATCGTGTCCCTTTTGGAAAAAGTTTGGGGCGGGTGAAAATTTCGGGGCGAACTTCGCTTGCCTACAAAATACTCACCCCTCTTTTCATTTTATTAATAATAAAGGTTGTCAAGGAGAGAACAAACAATTAAGTACAAGCAATCGAAAGGTTTGGATGAATGAGAATATCACTCATGCCATACGGTAATATACGCTTCCTACAAGAAAAAATGAAACTACAATGATTATAACTTGATACAAGAATGTCTTCATCCTTATAGTGATCGCCAAACACCATTTTGTTCCTTCTTTTCCACATATTCCATGCAATAAAGAACCAAAAGGGCAAATTCCTAGTTTGGACTTGGGAGGAAGAATGACCGCCACAAGTTCAGAAAAATGTATCCCTATCAATGAACGGTCATCGCAACACCGAACATATGAAAAAGATCGCATCATATACTACGGACCCTTGAATTATGAAATAACGCATGTTCCATGGTTCCAATGTCATAAAAAATGGACAAATTGAGATATTTAGGCACCCTCTATTTTTTTGAAAAACCCCCGGAGAGACGATGTGTCTCTTCGAAAGCTAAAAGGTTGGAACGAGAGAAAATTTCGAGGCGAGGTCCCCAACTAGGTTGGTTTCCACATTTGCCTACAAAACTCTTATCCCTCTTTTATTAAGAAAAAATATACTCAAGACAAGTAACGTATTAATTACATGAACGAACTAGCCCCGGGTTTACAATGATGTCCAATACCAAGTGGCTAATTGATTGTTTGTTACATTTAAAATAAAACCAACATAAATGAATTGAAGAAATAAGATGATCAACGTTCGGTTGTATATCTTCAAAAACGAATTTATTCCTTGAAGTCCAAATAGACCAAGTGATAGCATGCCATAGAGCCAAACTGAAAAGCTTAGCTCGACCACTTTTAAAGAAGGACTGACATAGAAGAAAGAAGTCCTTTGCAGAGCCTGGAATTGGGCTGCTGATGCCGAGCCATTTGATGGCATCCATCCAAATACGGTAGCTTCTTTCGCATAGGATAATTGCATGGTTCGTTGATTCTTGCAACTGAAAGAAAGGACAGCTACTATCAAGGATCGAAGTGCAGCCCCTGTTGAACAAAAATAGACGTGTTTGCAGCCTTCCGTGGATTATTGTCCAAACTAAAAACTACATTTTAGGCAGCACCCAACAATGCCAAACCTGCAAAAAATAGAAGGTTGGAATAGGCCAAAGATTAGTACCATAAAAACTAGATGTGAAGCTTGACACGGTGAAAGTAGAGCCCGCTCCTAGTTCCCACGCGAATTTGTCCAGCTGAGGCAGAAAAGATCAGCTAATACGCCCTTCAACAGTAGAACCTGACACAAAGAGGGCTGAGTTAGAGATAATAATCCAAGATCGTAGCTCGATACATCTTGCTTTTAAATTTGGCTGGAGATTCCGTGATCAAAATGGATGACCAAAGTAGTCTTGTTTGAATAATTCTGAGCAGCCTTCATAAACTATCGCAGCCTTCCAAGAACAAAGCTTGAATAAATCCGAGAAAAACGATTGTAATGGTTTATTTGAGGTCCAATTATCAAACCAAAATGAAGCAACCATGTCGTTCCCAATCGCAACTCAATTACTCTCGTTAAAAAACTCCCAATATAGACCACGGTAACAACATGCTTGAATATTCATCCAAATTGGCGATAAATTTTGTCGATCAATCGAAGCTAAATCATTCCAATTCTGAAAACCATAGCGACGGACACAATAAATACGCCAAAGTGATGATAAATTCGGCGATATTATTTTCCATAAACACTTGAAAAGTAAGCTTGCATTAACTATCTTGATGTTCCGGATGTAAAGACCTCCAAGCGAGAGAGGTAAATTTATCATGCTCCAATTAATTCTACAAATCCCACTTCTAGTCGCATCACTCCACCATAGAAAATTCCTCATCAATCTATTTAATTTCTCTTCGATTGTGGCTGGGATTATGAGAATTGACAAGAGATATACTGGAAGAGAAGAAAGCACTAACTTGATGAGAACCACTCTACCCGCGTAAGATAAACAATTCCCTTTCCAATTGGCCAATTTCCATGAAAAATTAGTAATTAAGGGGCCCCAATTTGCAATCGGTATCTTCTTGAAGGAAAGAGGCACACCCAGGTATTTTATCGGGAACTTTTCAATTTGACATCCAAGCTTCGTGGCAAAGTGACCCAAGCTATCATTATGAACATGAATTCCCAACAATGAGCTTTTGTGAAAATTTATACGCAATCTGGAAATTAATTCAAAGCACTTCAAAATTCTCAACAACGGATTCATTAGCCTGAAGAAAACAAATCATGTCATCCGCAAATTGTAACAGCGAAATGTCTGGTAAACCATCATCCAGACAAAATCAAGGTAATAATCCTTGAACCACACTAGCATCAATCAACTACTTTAACCCTTCCACAGCCAAAACAAAAATGAATGGAGATAAAGGGTCACCTTGTTTCACAACCTTATGAAGACGGATTGGCTCACTCGATTTCCCATTGATCAAAATGGAAGTTGACGATTTCTTGCGGCAATTGGAAAGCCACGCAATCCATTTCCTATCAAACCCCATAACTGACATCACCGCATCAATGTACGTCCACGATAAGCTATTGAAAGCCTTGTGAAAATCCAGTTTCAATACAACACATAACCTCCTTTGTCTATATGCTGAACTAATCACCACTGAAGCTAAGAATGAACACTCGTGAATGCTCCTTCCCTTTATAAATACAAATTGATTATTGGAGATCAATTCCGGAAGAATCTGTTACAAACGTCAAGAGAGAAGCTTTGCAACCATTTTATAAACTCCATGGATAAGAGCAATTGGACAGAAATTTTCCAATGATGATGTTCCTACTATCTTTGGAATCAAAATTGTAAAGGAAGTCTTAATAAAAGTCGGCAAGGTGGCTGTTGTAAAGAAAGTGCTAAAAATTCTGATTATATCCCCCTTTAATTCCGACCAGAACCTCTCGTAAAAGAAAAAGTTATAGCCCTCCGGTCCTGGTGCCTTATTCTTGGCACATGATGAAATAGCGCTCCAAATCTCTTCCTTTGAAAAAGGCTTGATTAAATTGGCATTTGCTGAGGGAGACACTTTCGTAAAATGTAGACGACGAAGTGAGAGCGGAATACTAATTGGCTGCTTAAAGAGAGTCGAATAGAATGATCGGACAGCTGCTGTAATTAAATCCATGTCATGCACGAGCTGTCCGTTCATAGCAAGCTATGAAATTCTATTGTTTCGGAATTGGGTTGCTGCAGTACGGTGAAAAATGGTAGTGTTTTGATCGCCCAATAAGGTCTATTTCAGTCTATACTGTTGGTGCCTTATGTTTTCATTGATTCGACGAAGATGGGATAGCTCCAACCGGTGCCGAGATAGATTAGCAGCAGCGTTCTCCAAGGATGACGCAGTTGAGGCCATGGTTAATGAAAGAATCTTAGATTCAAGATTCTTAATTTGTGTTTCCAAGTTCCCAAAGTTTGCTCGGTGCCACAGATGAATGGCGGAGGACAATCCTGTCAATTTGAAGTGTATTTCTCCATTCTTGCGAATCACAAATTTCCTTCCACTTTGATTGAATGAAGGATAGAAAATTCGGATGATCCCATCAACAATTAAGTGATCGGAATATCATATGGCTAGCGGAAGCTGTGGTTCGGGATTTAAATATAATCGATAAATGATCCAATAAAGTTGAATCTATTGTTGAAATTGAAGAGTTCGGCCACAAATCTGAAATTCCGCACGAAATCAGTACCCAGTCAATTCTTGAAAATGAATGCATATTCGACCAAGTAAAATCTCACCCATGAAGTGGTAAATCCAGGAGTTCTGCCTCATTAACGAAGTCACAGAATTGGGCAATGGATTGAGAGAACCTACCTCTCGATCTTTTTGATTCATGAAGGACATCGTTAAATTCACCACAAACTATAACTCGATTCAATGGCCTAACAAGCGGCAGTAATTCACGCCACATTTGAGATCTTTCACTTGCTAATGTGGAGCCATAGACCGCCACCACATATAGGTCTAGAGAAGTGGCTGATGCTGTTAGATGAAAAATGCACCATCGACTCGAAGAATTTTCTATAGTAACGTTGATTAAAGCTGAATTCCAAGAAAAAATAATGCCACCTGACATGCCATGGGCCGGAGAACAAAGAAGATCGAAATCATTATGCCCCCAAAAATTCCTTGCATCCATCTCAGAGATTACCTCACATTTTGTTTCGAATAAAACCCAAAAGAGAATGTTATACTTGCAATTTGCTTACGCGGTTGCGGATGCCACCACGATAATTCCAACAAACAAATGAAAAGGTCATTAATAAAAGACCAAATCCAAGAGTACCTCAGGTGCAAAATTAACTTCTCACACTATCATCCAGAGAAGACATGATAATATTCTTGTGTTTTTCCTTGAAGAGCCCCAGTTTGTTGCCAACCATAAATGTAAGTAAATTCTCCTCGAGAATAGATTCCATAGGTAGAGAATTCATAATTATCCTATTCATGTTCATAATATCCAGACCCGAAGAATTGGAACTGCCATTTTCGCTAACCAAGTGTGAGCATTTTGTGTGTGGAGGTTGTTCCCAGATGCTGCTGGCATTAATGGAGCTGTCAGACTGATGGGTGGAACTGATACTGTTGGACTGAAGGTTGTGATCACGCACATTTAAAGCTGGTTGGGCCGGCTGCATTACCCCCACTATTTGGACTGTTTCTAGAACAACACTACTACCCAACGATGAAGCAGTTTTGATGGACAGCGAAACGTTGGCAGATGCTGAATTTGAGGCATTAACATGACAACAAGCGACAGCTTTTCGAAAACTTATCTTAACCGAAATAATAACATCCCCAACTTAAATATTAATAGACTGATTCCCCATGTCTATGGGAACTGATAGTAAGCAGAACACTACGTCAAGACGTGCTAGCCTATCAAAATCGAAATCGATCGTAATCAATTTCCCAAAGTGACCAGTATGTTGCATAATTAGAGATTTGGATAGAATGGCCGGGGGAATTCTAGTAAAATCCACATACATTAAGCATTCATCTGGAACGAAATCAATAGGGTATTCCCTTAAATCATACACCAAGTCCTGTATTGATGAAAAAATCTGATTCCATGAAACCTAGCTTCACATCCATCGAGAAAAAACATAAAACCACTTGATTTCCACCAACCGGTGCAATGAAGTCCAATGTAAAGTTTCTGTTCGTTACTGCCGACAGTAGGTCTGGAATGAGATTAATTTTCCTCACTTTAACAAGGCAAGAGCAATTAATCCATTGTGGGGATGTAGAGACTGAATCCAATTTCAAAACTAGACTAAATGGGCTATGATGTTAACCACTGCTGCATAAGACCGGTGGTCCCTAGACGCTTATAAAAAAACTTTGGATTTCTTAGCCGGTTCCTTGGCAATCTTACGGCTTGTGGAAACAGGTGTCGTAATAGGGTTTCGATAGTAATACCTTGATTGAAAAGCGTGCAACCTTACATTCCCGATCCACACCGAGTTCATACGATACAAAACCTCATGCATCGGAAGGCTACCATCAATTTTTAAGAATCCAAAGTTGAGGTTCCTCTTGTTACATTTATGTGCAATGTAAACTTTCCCAGAGATTCCATATTTGGATGGAACCAGTTCCATTGCTTTGGTGCCATGGGAATTTGGGAAGTTTTCAAAGTATACCTTATCATGGATTGAGCTTGAATGATTGCGGGATGAGGAAGGAGGCTGGTTGGGCTTCGGTGGTTGGTAGTTGGTATAGCGGTGGGTAGATTCCGGAGAAAGGCGAAGGTTGAATGTAGGATTAGGGTTAGGCATGGCGGTTGGGGTTAGGGTTGACCACTGCTACTATGAATGGTTTTTAGGCACCCTCTATGAAATAGGAAAGCCTTCGAGGGAATCCTTCGATGAAAAATGAGCCAACAAAAAAATTGAAACTTTTGCAAGTTAAAATTCAAATTCGGATTCAACGTGAATGAGTTATAGAACACTGAAAAGAAACTAGCTCTCGAGCATGTACAGTTTCCACCCACACTCCAATAGAACCTGTTGGCATCCACACTAAATATTATATCCCTCGATGTCTCACCATCCCTGTCACCTGCTCCATTTATAAAAAATATGAGGGTTTGATTGGATAACCCATTCTCTAAGGTGGATACACCTTTTTATACTAGATAGCCTTAATTTATGCCTCTAAAATAGCCGCAAAAAGGGGGTTAAACAAAACAAAACGTTGCATTCCTCAATGACTGAGTAGCTTTCACAACTGCATAGAATGAATAGGTCCGATAATTACACAGCATGAGGTTGGTTTGAGGTTTAATTGTCATATCAAAATGAACACCCTTCTCCATTACCCACCGACACACAAACATTAGACTTGAACAATCTCCAAAAATTAAAATTTGTTACACAACATGATATAATCCCCTTCCAAATATGAGATAAAACTCTAAATTTAGGACTCTCCATATCCACCCATGATGAGAAATTATACCGACTGACGCAAATTTTGTACCATAACAAGTCCCTTTCCTCCACACAATATTTCCACACCCGTTTTAACAAAAGACTACAATTTACAACCTTGAAGTCCCTAATATAAAGACCCCCATTGCTTTTTGGAAGTGAAATCGTACTCCAACATAATTTGTAAATGCCCCTTTCCTTTGCATCCCCTTTCCAAAGAAAGTTGCTAATAAGTTAGACAATCTTATCCTTGACCGATGAGGGAAGTTTAAAAAATGAAAGTACATAGATAGGAAGAGAATATCACACCGACTTTATTAAAACAACTTTCCCTCTATATGATAAGCATTGTTCCTTCCAACTTTGAAACCTATTATAAAACTTCACGATAAGCGAATTCCAACATGTTAATGGAATAAGCTTAAAACCAAGAGGAGCCCAAGGTAAATAATCAGGAATTTCTCCACCTTGCATCCCAATAGCTTAGCATAAGTGAGCACACAAGAGTCTGCCATGTTAACCCCCATAATCGAACTCTTATGAAAAGTAATACTCAAGCTGGACATAACTTCAAAAAAATGAAGGATCCTTGTAATAATAAGCAATAGAGCCTCGTCGACAGGGATGAAACACATTATATCATCTGTGAACTGAAGTAAGGAGATATCAATCGAAGATTCTTAAATTTGAAAGCCTGGGTTCAAGCCCTTTCAAATGGTCGCATCAAACAATTGCTTTAACCCTTCAATTTCTAACAGAAAAATAAAAGGCGAGATAGGGTCACCCTGTTTAACCCCCTCTACATAGCCGAATAAGGTCACAAGTGGACCCGTTAATAATAATAGAGGTAACAGAATTCGTGCTACAATTGGACAACCACTCGATCAACTTATCATCAAACCCCATCCTACATAAGACCGCATCAATAAAACTCCAAGATATGTTATCATATGCCTTTTTAAATTAAGTTTTAAAGCAAAACAAGATTGTCTTCGAGAGTGAAAGGAGTGAATCACTTCCGAGACTATAAAGGAGCACTCGTGAATGCTTCTACCCTTTACAAAGGCAAATTAGTTATTCAAGATTAACTCTTGGAGCATCGATTTAGGCGTTCTGCTAAAATCTTAGTGAAATCTTTTAAATCCCACGGACAAGGGTGATTGATCTAAAATTATTCAATGAAGATGAACCCAATACCTTTGGTATAGGAATAGTGAATGACATCTTAATGGAATTCGGCAACCTCCCTATAGAGAAAAAATGTTCGAATACCTCCAACAACAAAAGGCTTCAACACGGACCAAAATCTTTTATAGAAAAAGAAATTAAAGCCCTCCGAACCCGGAGTCTTTTCTTCGTTACAGGAATTTACAACTGCCCATATTTCATGTTCACCAAACTGTGCAACCAACCTTGATTTATATCCCTAGTGACTTACCAAAATCGAAGCCCTTTAAGCGAAAATGGAATTGTTGTTAGTGTCACAAACAAGTTCATAAAAATTTCTTTATAGACAAAACAATAACATATAGGTTGCTAATCATAACACCATTCAATTCTAGTTGACAAATTCAGTTCCCCCTTGATCAAGCCGAAGCCACCTGGTGAAAAAAACCAATAACGTCCACTTAACCTATGATTGCTGATGGCGTATCTTCTTTAAACTTTGCCTACAAATTGCCAACTAAGAGAGAACTTGAAATAACTCCAAACCACTAGCCCCATCAATTGGACGTGATGCTGAATTTGAAGTTAGAGCTAACACCTTTATTTCTAGCTCTTTGATTTTCTTTTTTAAACCCCCAAAATTAGTAGAGTGATAAGGGCCAATGAAATCCCTAAGCTTGCCCAACTTAAAATCCATGTGCTTAGTTAGCCATCGAACACATATTCCTTCCCATTTAGCCTTTATAAAAGGCAAGAACTCCAAGTTATCCACCATTAGTTAAGAGAATGAAACGATTTTTGCCCCAAGAATGACATTGCATGGGATGTAAATAAAATCGAAAAATGATCCAAGAGGGAGGAGTCAACCATTGATAAGTTTCAGCATTGGCCACAAGTCAAGAATCTCGCATGAAACCATCATCCGATCAACTCAAGAAAATGATTGGCTATTAGACCAAGTATAATCTCTTCAATTCTTCATTCACAAAATCATGCATATCATTAGTTAAAACAAAACCTATGATAAAAAAAACTCCCCACTCACCGGAGTAGCAAACTCAATGACAAAGCCTCTATCGTTAACCAAATTAAGGATGTTTATAATATTAGGTAGATTGTTAAGTATCCCAAAACACGCTCGTAACCTCCACGGTGAAACCTCAACAATAAGGTCTAATCTAGGGCTAGAATTCACAACCCCCTTGGACGAAATCCCACCAGAAGACAAGTTATTCGAACCTAAATTCCCAACATGCTTCCTATCAAATGACATAATATTTGCATAGGATCTCTCGCCACTCAACAATTTTCGAAAAATAGTTTTCACTTTTTGAGGAACCATCATCTTCTGCTTCACATTCTGAACAAACGATGATCTAAAGAATCTAGCTTGTAACGCTCTGAACTTCACAATTCTAATCGAGATAGAGCTTATCTTATATAAAGCTTCCTACACCAACAAAGATTCAACTAGGGTAAGAAAACCAAAGTTCAAGTTCCTTAGAATGAGTTAATATTTTATTAAAAAAGTGATATTATTACATACATTTAATTTATATTAGTTTAAAACCAAAGATTGAAGAGAATTCACTCAAGTTACATAATTAGGTCATGCTAGAATAAAATTTCACATCAATATCATTCTTGGTGGAATAGATCTCTACTTATCATTATCTACCATTTTGTAAGCAGAGTTTTATTTCATGGTCTCAACACCCATCATATAGTATACTAAAGGGGATTGTTCCAAGTGGTAATTAAGTTGGTATCACTTAAAGAATGTCTCGAGTTCGAGCCTTGTGAACGTAAAATGATTCCATTGGGAGATTCACCCACTATAACTAGGTGTGCGACTTAGATCAGATTTGAATGTAATTAATGCAAAGCTCAGGCAAACTAGATGAACAACAAAATTATATAGTTTGGTTAAATCAATTTACTCAATACATTAAATAAAAATTAAATATAGATATTGTAGTCTTTTTAAATTAAATATAAATATTTTATTATTTTAAATTAATTTAAATTTGATGTTACAAAAAACTATAATAAGAATTAGGAGCAACTATTTGTAACTGAAATGAGTAGAATTTTCAATTTGGAGGGGAGATGTTTTATTTTCAATACCATAGTTTATGAAAAAATATATTTTTTACAAAATGTAAATAGGTTAATACTGGTATCCAATTGAATTTACTAGTTTTCAATCTAGTTAACTGGTCCTAGACCATACTAAGAGTCAATTGAAAACTAACTGTAACAATCTCTAGTTTTGGATGAACTCGGTATGATCCAGCTTTCGAAACCAAAATTAATACAATACTTATTCTGGTTAGTTGTGTTCTAATCTGAGAATTTAAGTAGCAAAATAACTCATCCAAGAATAAGAATAATAAGTGTCTTTATTAATGTTTCGGTTTTCAAGTAAGAGATCCAAATTCAACGAACAACAAAGAAATTTACAAATAAATTATGTTGGCAGCTTACGAACACCAAATATATCTACAATGGACTTTGGGCATAAAACCTCATGGATTTATTTTTGGGCTTTTAACTCAAAAACTCTCCTACAAATGATAATATTGTTTATGCTTATATACTTATGAATCTCATCTCTTCAAGTCAATTAATTTTGTTTGCCCAACAAATCCTCCCTCAAACAAAGTACTATTGAACCTCCTCTCGAGCGATCATCCATCGGTTCACTAACACATCTTTTTCCACTCTAATGCATTGAAGCATACATATCTGATATGTTGTAAATCCAACATTTTTTATACTAAATTCTATATCTTTATTAACATGTTTTAGTCTTCATGGGTTTTGTTACTACTGTTTTCTATTATTTCAGGATTTTTAGGTGATTTAGAGAAAAGTTGACTAAAATGGCCAAAATCAGTACTTCACCGGATCCCGGTGTGTGCATCGAAAGCAATAGCAAGTCCCGAAGATTTCTGCAAATTCCAAAATCTTCACGAACATCAAATACATATTTAATTTGGAGACAAGTGCATAAAAGTCAAAGAAATAATCACTTGGGCAAAGTATATTTTAGAGGTTTTTTGAACCAAGAGAAGATTTACTTCCTTTAATAAATTATATTTTGGGAAAGGATAAAGCTTAGAATTTATATTTCCAAGTAAAAACTAAAAGGATAGATCAAAGGAGAAACAAACACTGCCAAATAATAAGATTAGAAGCAACTAGATGTAGCCATTCCTTTTATTGATAGGCTGAATTCCACAAAAAGGGAGTTCGAGTTCATTCTAGAGTTAGAGCTTTCTAGTTTAGTTTCTATGGTTTTGCTTTTATTGCATTCTGAATTCTCTTAGTATAATATTTTAATTATTGCTCTAGTTTAGTTTTTATTGCTTTTAATCATCGTAACATTTTACTACTTCAATTAAATTTAGTATTTTCCTACCTTCAACCTTAGTTCCGCAATTTACTTTACAAGCTTTTTAGTTCATTGCATGCTTTCTATTAAGTATCTTTATTGTTTTATTCATTTATTTACAATCATGCCTAGCTAAATCTTTAGTGACTTGACCAAGTAAGGGTCAAGGCCATGTTTGATTAGCATGAGGACTTAACTTGAATACAACAATTCGAAAGGTGACTTATTTGTTGATCTTGGTACTTATTTTATTGAATCCTCAGTCTCTCTGTGGTTTGATCAACCATAAGATAGGTCTTTGTGATTTATTTTATATCTAACGTTGCATCTATAATTGTGCCTAAGAAGGAGTAAGTGACAACAGTCTCTTTGTCATCACTGAGATTGGAGAGCAACAATCTAATGCCTATTTGGAGACTCACTACATGTTAGTTAGGGTTTAGGATTTTCTAATATTTTATTACTATTTTCCAGCGAGCTCTTTGGCGCAATGTCAAGAGTCACGGTAGGTAAGAAGGTGATTGAGGTGCAAAGCACTGTCCCCATACAAAGTAAGGAAGAGTTGCTAATGTTATATGGTGTGGACATTAGTATAATTAAACCTAAGTCGTGGTGTAGTTTATCCCTTGTCTTGTGATCACTATGATAAATGATTTTCCCTAAACTGGTTGAGTCAGTCTTTTTGTTATTATTTTATTCATTTTATCTAGTTTTCAATCCTCAAACTACATAGAGAATAACAATATGGTCATTCTGTCTAGTCATTCAATTAAGGTTTACTTGTTAATACCGTTCCTTGTGGATACGATCTTTGCTTAATACTAACTAAAGTTACTTTTCATGCAGAGATTATTTTTTATGGTTTTGACACCTATCAACATCTTACATAGAGGATTATCGATTTCAAGATTATTGGTGATCAACATGGGCGTACAGTTTTTGTTTGAGACTTTAAGGATTCATCCACATCACTAATAATGAGGCATGACTCTGATACCACTTGTTGGTGGCCCAAAACATCACATATCTCCCCACAAGATCACAATGATATGATATTGTCCACTTTGGTCCTAAATTTCATGTTCATGGTCTTTTACCTCAAAAGGCTTCATACAATGAGATATTGTTCATGTTCATATTCATTAATCTCATCTTTTCTAATGGGACAATTATTTACCCAACAAAATTATATTTTTACCTTAAGAATGTCATATGAAAAAGGAATAAGCCATCACAATCTGTGTTAGCTTATCATTTTGTATACACATAGATCATTCATATGCGAGTTGTACATAAAATATTTAGCTAATAGATAGGATTTAATTATAGTTTTTGTCAATATACTTGTTTGTTCCGGTATGCGAATGTTTGTTCAAAGTGTGTACAACTCATCCATACCATATCTTGAGTTAAAATTTAATTAACAAATGTAGTTTTCATGATTCGAACCATCAATCTTTAAGGTTAAAAACTTTGATTCACTCTTCATAAAATCATTTTAAACTTTTAAATCAAACCTTCATGACACATTGAACATGTCTAGTTATATGAACTAATTTATTAAATGGGTTACATATGAATCACTAACGAATATTGAAACTTAACGAATATAAACCCATTTTCTAAAAAACCTTACAAGACGGTAATCACAAACTATATCTTGATATTTTGATTGAGTTGGGGCTATTGTAATTAGCAAAAGGAATTGAAAGGGAATAAAAGAGTTTTATTAGTGTTGAGAGTGAGAGAACAGCTATGGGTAGAAGACATTTGACGGAGAGTAGATGATAATGCAAGTACACAAAGACATAGACATAGCTTAGTAGTTGATACCACCATATTGAAATTGATGGGGTAGGCCCATGCCACTGATTTTTGCTTACTTAACTTCATCTTTAGCAATAGCAATGATGCCTGTATTTGTGTCACAATCTGCCATTGCCATCATTTTCTTTCTTTTTAAATTATATGCAAATTTGAGCCAAACTCAAAAAGATATACAACTTTTTGGCATTCTAGCAAAAAACTTAGCCTCCATTCTCTCTTCACATGACAACATTCCCATGTTTAAATAACACCAAAAAAAAATCACCTAATAGCCAATACTTCAAGCTAAACGACACACTTTTAGTATTTTTCTTCTTCTATACTTTACTGTATTTTATGTCCAATTTTGGCTAATTTAGATTCTTGTTCTATTATATTACGTTTACTAATATATACGCATCAACTTAATCAAACAAATTCATGCTTTTACTTTCTTTTTGACTATTATTATATATTATAATAAATAATTGTATTTCTTAATTTTCTCAATGTAACTTAGGACAAGCTAGCTAGAGTTTTTTTATGTCTATACATTTATGGAACAAACTTTTGAGCATTTAGTATTATTCAGTATTCTATTGAATTTATAAAAACTAAACTAAATTTGAGTGTAAATCTGTAGTTATGCAAATCCGAATCTAACTTCTGTTGTTACAAGTTCAAGAGAACATAATCTTAATATCATTGCAAAAATTGTTCACTTGATCTCCACCTTAAACATTTTCGTACAGTGACGGTGGCAGGGTGTGACATCAGCCACACCCCAGCCGTCGGAATGTGTGTATAATCTAGGTATTTTCATCACTCGTGCCGCACCATCACCTGTAGTAGCTGGTTTTTTTGTGGATGGCGGTATCATTCATGGTATCTCAATTGAGTTTTTAAATGAAGAAGATGTTTCATAGAAGAAGGGTCACTTTCCTTCTTTTTTGAGACCCACAAAACAAAAACGTCGTGTTTCACATTGTTTCTATAAAATTAGGCCAAAGAGGTTATTATTAAATTATTATAGTAGTTTTTTCAATGAAGCTGAGATCGGGAAGTCCGTTTCAAAATTTATTAAAGAAAAAACAAAAATAAGAAATAGAGTAAAAGAAATAAAAAAGAAAAGAAAAGAAAACAAACTATCCACAAAGGACAAACAAAGAAATAATAAATTCCTTATGTAGGAGAATATTTATTTCGTTTCCTACAATCACGTTGAGCTTGCTCTCTAGTTGCAACCGTGAAACTTTCTTTTCTTGACCGAAACTGACTTCCAATTAGAGGTGGAGGTTCACATAACCATGTCTTCCTCTCTTGTACGCGAATTATGATCCACAATCATATTACATATGGGCCCTAGAATCCCTAAAAGCTCTCATACATGCATTCGACAATAAACTCTATTGACAGGTTCTCTTCTTACTCTTCACCCATTCCTAAGAATCATCCTCCTCTACCAAATCAATCCAACTTACACTCTTAGTATTTGGGTGAACACCAACATATATGTTCGAGCTAGAAGGAGCGTCAATTCCCTTTTTGGATAATTGGACTTCTAAATTTAGCCCCTCAAAGTTATTCACTCGATCCTATATTGACGAGGTGTGAGAAACCAAATCTAGATTAGGCTGGTCTACCTCAAAGTTCTTGTCCTTTAAGTCTTCTGAATTTCTTTTAGTTAGTGATGGGCTCATGATCATCGAATTCTTGCTTAACAACTCAGTGTTAATTTCCTCCTCATCCTTATTCATTTTCTCCTTAGATCCATCTGATTCTCCTTCTACATCAAACTTTGCATGTTCTAGTGTGGAATTTTAGAGTTTCCTATTATCTTCCAAATCTGCTGCGAGAGCATGAAAAATGTTTGATATTGAAATTTCTCTTCGCGTCCTCTCCTCATAGTCATGTTGTCCTGGCTTACTTTTATCCTTTTGTCCTTAGTAGGGGGTGACTGCACATCCTTTGGTTTCAAATTCCTTCTACATTCAAACGCTTGATGTCTAATTGCATTACACAACTTACAATAGATTAGAGTATTTTCAAATCCAAGTTCAATCCAAAACTCAAAACCCTCTCTCTCAATTCCTATAGTATTCGATAGTGGAATTGATGAATCGACATCCACAAGAACACAAGCATAATGACCAAAAAAGCTTTCCATGGTAGCCTGATCAACCCTAAGTAGAACTCCAAAGTAGCTAGTGATCTCAACCAATATTTTCGATTCCCAATACTCTCATGGAAGAGCATGAAGCTTAACCCAAATTTGAGCATTAGTTGAATTCTGAGCATAAGGATCAAAGTCCAACACCCAAGGCTAAATTCTGAAAACTCCCAACTTCAAATTGATGCTTCCAGTACTCCATACCATACTCTTAATATCCAAAGAGTCTAACATGATGTGATAATATTCTCTTCCAATCGATAGTAATATCCATGGAGATTTGATTCCACAATATGCTAATAATAGGTTTTTCAAATCCTCATGTTTCTTTGGGCGCTACCTTTAGAGGAGATGAGTCTACCTATGAGAGAAATAGAACATAGTCGTACCTGATTTTCATAGGCTTCTTGGGAAATCTTGATAAATTTGAATCTTCCCTTCTCTGAAACAAAAGCCAACAAACAAAAATGTGTAGCTAAATCACCCTGATTCAACTTTATGTCAGCATAGGAGGGTTTGTTGAGGGGTGTCGTTGCTGTTGTTTGAGAAATCAGGCCAACACAAGTTGCGCATCCAAGTTAGGGGGGTTAAGTTTTGTGGGAGAAGTTGAAACATGATAATGAAAAAGGCTAGCAACAAAATCATCATTAGACCATGACGAATCCATGATGAAATCAAGAAAAGGAACAAGATTCAAGAGGTTTAGGCGAAAAAACTAAGGTTTTTGGCAAAACCATAATAAGACCATCATGCAGATCCCCAAATCAAGGACCAAACGAAACAATTATGATTCTTATTCATTGAATCTTTTATTTATCAAATAATTATAGTAGTTATATCCTTACCGACTCTAGTTTATTAACTTCTCTTCTACCCATCAATACTTTAATACCTAATTAACTAATATTTTAATTAGTTTATGTAGAACCCAAGTTAACAGTACTTCACAGTACTTAAACATTTTAGAAATAGCAAACTATCTAGGATAGTGAAATTAACTGAGTCCTTAGTATACTCTTAATTAATGAAGCTGACTTAAGTTTGTTTAAGGAAAAGCAACCTAGTTTGCTAAGTAATTAATTAAGTTATGGCTTAGAGTAGGAAAAACTGAGTCTGTGCTGAGTACTACATAGTTTAGAAGGATATCAACTCACACGCCTCTCTTTCAGAATGATTTGCTTGAAGACAAGTAAGATTTTGTCAGTGGAATTTTATCACGCCTCAACTTTCAAATTTCTATCTCTAAATATCTTGGAATTTGTCTCCAACGGGAAGATTCGATATGAAGAGAAGTTAAATTGAAAAACTACAAGGATGAAAAGTTTGCAATGGCTACTTCGCAAAGCTTCAAGTATAAATAGAAGACTGAAGCAGACGTTCACACTTGGTGAATCATCTTGAATTTCTTTAAGAGTTGAAACTCTACGCAAAATACTCCCAACTTCAAGAAATTCCAAATTCAAGTAATCAACAAACAACCAATGTCAATCTGTTTGTAATAGAGAGAATCATACTTAGATTTAACATTGCAAGGATTCAACAATTTATAAGTTGAATTTAGTCCATAAACTTTTATTCAAATCTAAGTGTCAGTTTGGGAACGGTACCTAAAATTGAGTTGAGTGGTAGTTAGAAAGAAATGTACTTTCTGTAAAACGTGTCTACCCTTTGTAAAGGTTGCTCCGCCTAAGTAAGGAATGAGTACTAGTGGATTTAAGCTCAGAGAAGGAATCAAAGGACTAGAGGTAGGCTTGGGGCCGAATCAGGATAAAACTAGGTGTTGAAGTTCTAAACTATCGCTTTAGCTTTTATCATGTTTACACTCATTCATCATTCTTTTTGTGTATATCGTTTTTCTTGAAAAATCGATCCGAGCTTAGTAGAGTACTCAGTAAGAGATTGAAGATAAACTATCCAGCGAAGTTGAGCAATTTATAAGTTTTTATACCCGCTCAGCACAACATTACTTAGCAGGCATCTAAAAACTTAACTTGGTTAAATATTTTCATAAATCTAAAAAGTAACCAGGAAACGCATTCACCCCCCCCCCCTCTGCTGTTGTTTATAAGCTGTCTAAGGATGAACAAATGATATCATAGCAAGTGCTCAACTTTTAGAATAATCGTCTTTGAGTTAAAGATCTATAAATGGCTTACAACAGCTACAGTTCTGGCTCAAGACAGATAGTGTTCCTTAAGGAGGGAATGTCTGTAACTAGGCCACCTCTATTTGATGATAATCATTACATGTTTTTGAAAAACTACATGAAAAATTTCATTCAATCCCAAAGCATGCCAGCATGGCTTGCAATCGAGCTTGGCCCCAGAGTTCCTATTGTCATGAGGAACGGGGTTCGTGTTCTAGTAGATCTAGAGGACTATGATGACACTGATCTCAAGCTTCTCAAAGAGAATGCCACAGCTTTTAAATACTTAATACCAACTCAGGCAATCCTACCAACTATACAGGATAACTTTAATGTCATTACTTTCACAATTTACAAGTATTTACAATTTTTGTACTTGAACTATACCCGAATAGAATTTTGAGGCTCCCGGAAAACTTGATGCCCTGAGTGGTTGCTCGCCTTGCTCCTACTAATGGTCGGCCCTGCACACAAGGCTCATCCGTGCCCGACCTATATGGGTTAGATTTGGGCAAGAAAATATGATAAAGGCCCGGCCCGAGCCCGTTGTGAACTTGTTAGCATATGGGATGAGATTGGTTTTATTGTTAATGTCCAAAGTCATATAAATATATAAAAAATATATAACTCTGAATTTTTATATATAATTTCAATTTAACATATTTTTATATTACTTTAGTTTATTTTTTCTTAAAAATTATACATGTTATAATATATACAGTTGTTTACATTAAAGTTTTTTTATAAACTTTTTTACAAGATATAAAACATAATTATTTTTTAATCATAAAAAGTTTAATATTTTTACAAGTTCACATGTTGGTCAAACTTGGGTTTTAATTATTTATAAAGAACACGGTCCTGCCCGAGCCCAATGTAAATTTTATATGGATTGGACTAGACATGGGTTACTAAATTTTTAGCTAGGTCAGATTGTGTCCAGCTTAAACCTAGCCAAGCCTGACCCTGCCCAGGTCTGATTCTAACTGACAAGTATAAGGAAACAGAATTCTTCACAAGCATTAGATTAATCCTCCATAGTCTAATTATGACCAAGGGCAAACACATGATAAGATTTGAGGGGCGTAAAATTTACAGACCAAAATTTAAAAAAAAAATTATATGTATATACATGTTAATTAAATATTGTAACAAAAAAATGTTTGTTAATACTAATTATGAAATTAAAAATGTTTAACTATTTTGACTTAAATAATCACTATACAATTGGATTTATAAAATTTTATTTAAAAGAAAAAATAAAATATATTTTATCATTTAATAATATTATATAATATATATGGTTTCAATAAAACAGATGGAACTAGGCAAAAGTTATTTATACATTAAACCTGCATAAATATTTAATTGAACCTAGTAGCTTAGTTTGTAATTGTATATAACAAAGCATTCCTATATTGAACTGACTCGGTCCGGAACCTCATAAGCGCACTTTTATACTAAAAAAGATTAAATTATTAAAATGACGTCGTTTGAAGGGATGGATAAAATTTTTAAAAATTGTGCTCCTGAGGAGTCAAAACCCGTGATTGCTAGCGAAGGGGGTGCTAAGGCAATCAATCCTTACCTCTGCAACCAACAAAATAGTTTGTCAATGTTAAGCGCAACACATTTATTATAACAATGTGTTACAAGTAAGGTGGGCTGGAACCCCTCTAATTTATATGTGAGTCCGCCTCTTATTATAACAGTTGTCACTTCGTTCTTGAACAAGCATAATCATGAAATCCCTCATGTTATATTCAATTTTTTTAAAAAAATTAGCGTGATGACAAGTTCGGCCTCAAGCAATTTGAAACTTAAACATGTACTTCGGACATTTAGACCACCTTTAAAACTTGAATATCTCATCGAATAAGAATAGCTACAATAATAGCTACGTAAAAAGTTTAGTTGATAATGCAAAATAATATATTAAATAAACTTCCCCACATCAACTCTACCTCTATTTGTTCCCACCACCGTCACCTTCTTCACAGTCATCTATATCATTGAATTTAGGCTCTGTTCTCTTCAACTACAATTTAATTAAGTCCAGTTCAGTTCAACTATATGTAGTTATAAATTTACACTAAAATAAGTTCAATTCGGTTAAGTTCAGTTCAGTTAAGTTCGTGCAATTAAGTTCAGTTAAATTTAATTCAATTCAACTTTCAAAAATTGAAAAGAACAAGATCTTAGTTTTTTTTTTTTTTTTTTAGACAACAAATACACTAAATTGAGTTTAGAAAGCTCAATTAAATAAAAATTGAATTTTAACTAAATTTATTATTTACTAAACAATTGGTCGTCGGATTGAATTTGTGAAATGGCAAGTCGACTGCTAGAATTTATCGTCCTTAATTCCCATTCTAGCTCCGCAAGTTAGGGGAGAGCAAAATTCGGTTCGGTCCGAAAACCGAAACAAACCGGACCTAACCAAAAACAAAAAATCGAGGAAATTGAGAACCGAAAACCGAACCGAATTAATTTCGGTTTGGTTTCGAACATGGTTAAATCGAAATGACAAAAAATGGTAAAAAGTTCTACTTTCTGAAAGGCTTAAACTGATGCAGCGTTCTATAAAAAAATTCGAAACGATAAATTATTAATCAAATTATGAATAAATTGCATCTTCAACTGATATTAAACTTTAGAAATCGCAAAAACTAGAGGAAATAAGAAAAATTATTCTAAACATTATTAGACAGTAAAAATTAAAATTGATATTGTTTTCTCTTATAAACAGGTTGGGGAAACTCCTGTTAAAAGCTCAGAATTAAAAGGCAAGCACAACAACTTTTAAAAAATTGCAATTAAGTCCCTAAAATAGAAAAATCGCAAAATTGAAGACCTAAACGATGTTTTTTGGCCGAAAAGCAATGGAATCCACAGCATAAGTAGTGACTTTGGATTGTTGGTCCGTTTCCAATGAGAAAATGCATAAAAAAAGCCAAAATCTAACAACCCCTAAATTTCAAAAAAACGCCTACAATATGCATAAAACCCAAAAGGCATAGAACAATGGCCAAAATTGATGAATCAAAACGGAAATGCCAAAAATCATAGACAAAAAACGAAATCAAATCAGAAACTTAATTTAGAAAATGAAAAATTACCTTCGAAAGTCGATTTCTCCGGAATATGAAAAGAGGGACGGATGGAGGAAGAACAAGATGAGTTGTGTATGTGGTCGAGTTTTTTTAGAGAAAGAAGAAGGCAACAGAGAAGAGAAGAATAGAAATTAGGGTTTTAGATTTGTATTTATACTCTGTGAAAAATCGGTTCGGTTCTATGGATTTTCGGTTTTTTACCCCAAAAATCGAAAACCGAACCAAATTGAAAATCTGGAAAATGTATGAACCGAAAATCGAACAGTATGAATTCAATTCTGTTTCGGTTGAGGTCGGTTCAATTCGGTTTCTCGGTTCAGTTCGATTTTGAAATATTTTGCTCTCCCCTGCTGCAAGTGCTTGAAATCAAAATAAAATATCTTTAAAAAATACCAAAGTAATAGATACTGAAAAGAATAATTAGAGTTAGAAGAAAGGGTAAAAAGGAATTAATAAAAGTCGTAAGAGATTGTGTAATTGGAAGTGAAAAACATCATGATCAATCAATCAATGAGATGAAAAAGATCATAAACTTTTTTTAAGAGCAAATAATTAATATAAATATTCACCGATTCATGTAAAAGATATTGCCACACTTTGATAATGATAACCGATATCAGAGGAGTGCTTCCCTTTCTAAACTTTTTCTCTTATTTTGAGATCTCTTTTCAAATATTGGAACATCATTGGCTTTTGTCATTTCTCTCCTCTATTTTGGCGGGAAATTGCCTTTTTACTTTACTTTTCATTGTTTTTTTGTATTTATTCTTTCTCACAGCAAGGGTTGGGTTGGACTTGTTGGCTCGTAATTAATAACCGGCACTGTTTTAAAAATTCCCATCTAGATTCGTCTAGGCCCCGCCTAGGTGCTATTTTGAGGGTCTCCGCCTAGCTATGCTTAACGCCTAAATTCTACTGACTAGCGCCTAAGTCCGCCTAGGCCCCGATTAATCTCCGCCTAGGCCCCGATTCACTTTCGACCGCCCGACTATCGCGTAGCGTTTTTTAAAACACTGATAACCGGTCAGGGGTAAATGATTTTTACCTGTTTAAATTTGGTTACATAAAAACTTGATTTAACTCTTTGAAATTTATAATGGATATGGATGAACGATGCGAAACAAGCAAGTTAAGTGCGTAAAACACAAAAATAATCAACTCAAACTGAGCTCAGTTTATACGGATAAAAGTTGAGTAAATCTTACTCACCACAAATATTTAATAAAATGAGTAAATAAGTAAGAAAACAAACAAAACACGTAAAATAATAGAGCAAATGTAGATATGAATGATCCCAAATGATATCTGTGCTGACTAAATAATGAAAGTTGAGTTAGAGAACTTTACACCTCGATTTATACTGGTTTGGTCGCTGCCCACATCCAATCCTCAAGCACCTTCCTTTAGTTTCAATCCAATAGTGAAACTATTTATACTAGGCGGAGAAGCCTTTGACAACGTGTAGTTTAAAACAAGTACCTTCCAAGCTACTCTCAAACAATTTGAATACCCTTCTCAAATCTGCTATCATTTCAGAACAAAGATTCAACTTATAACTTGTTGGTCCCTTTACAAATGAAGAACTTAGCTTAGTCTAAGTCTCACTCTTTCTCTCTCTTACAAACATAATAGGAAATGGTTGTTTGCTTTAGATTGTTTTTAGAATTTCAAATGCTAAGTTGATTTGAACATAGGTAAAGCTCTTAGAAATTCAGGGTTATTCATCGAGTGCTAAACTACTACTTCGATCTCCTTTTACAGATGAAAGCCTGAAGTAACCATTGTAACTTGAACTCTTATCTTGACTTTGATTCTTCTAGCCATTGTGATATATCTTCTATCCATTTGAGACAGAATTCACACTGTTGTCTAATACAATTATTATTGTTTAGAGATATGATTAATTCGTTTAGAGATACGATCTTCAAGTAGTTTGAATATGGTAAAAAAAAAACTGTTGTGAGAGAGGCGTTGTATCTTTCCAAGTGTTTTCACTACATTCCTTGAAGATTTTGACGTTCACAGATGTGCGCGGGTTGACATGGAGTCACGCTAGAAAACAATCTATTGATATTAGAGCGCAGCACTAAAATCCAAACAACTATGTTGTAGCTTTTCCCTTTTGTCGTAGAATCTTTTTGAGATGACATCATTAAAGTTCACTGACAAGATACCATACAGAATAATCCTCACAGGAAGGGTTCAAAGCACACATTTTTATGTTACTCAGCAAAGCATATAAAATAAATAGATAAAACTGAGTTATTTCAAACTAAATTCTGTTGTTAAGTTATTTTGCCTTTCATTTTAACTCGGCAAACTAACAACAGTCATCCTAAATTATTTCTATTTATTTAAGTTTCCTTAAATCAAACTCTTACTAACAATTTAATTAAGAAGTTACTTAATACCTAATTAATTATACTGTCCTAATTAGTTTGTAATTTCAAAACTCATGATAACGTAAAGTATTATTAACTTTGGTTCAACTGTTTATTTCATAATATTATACTTTCCACTTTCTTCTTAGCTTCTTTTTAAAAAAAACAAATTTCTTTTTATCATTTTTTCTGACAAAACTAAATTGATGGTAAATGAATAAGAAACAGATTCAAATAGTACATTTTCATGCTCGATATTGAAGAATCCGAAGTTGATACCACTTACATGCTAAAGTTGATATTCTCCCACAATGGTAGAGAATGATTGGGTTTTCACGACTTTTACAGTGTTAGAAGATCGATATGATCCATTTTGTGAAATTTCTCATTCGTAAGAAAAAATTCGGGAGACAGAAAATGTGAGAGAAAATGAAATTTTCATCAACCTACATTTATTCCAAATGAATCGTATACATAGATGAATAGTCTTGTTACCCATGAAAAAATATTTACATTGAAGCAATAGTATTTGCAATTAGACCCTTAAACTTATTTATTATCAAATTTAGCCCAGTTATCCAAATTAAGTAGGATCTTATAACCTGGCATGGGCATACCAGTTATTTCCAATACACATTTTATATTATCATCAAGAAAGCATTATTGTGATAAAAATATGATAACAGAAATTGAACTCCTCAGTTGTTAAATAAATAATAGATCAACATGATGAATGATAACAATTAAATAATAATAATAATAATAATAATAATAATAATAATAATAATAATAATAATAATAATAATAATAATATATAAATGGTATAGTTTGAGATTTAAATCTAGCCAGTTAATTTGTGTTGCATTCATAAATAAAATTTAATTTGTATTCCATGCATTGAACCTTATTTCAATATTTTAATAAATTTTTATGTTAAATTCATTAAAAAAAATATGGTTACAAACACTTATAAATTTTTTTATGCTTCTTCCTGATTTATCTTTATATTGATCATGACATAAGATCAAACATAACTAATCATTTAGTAGAATTTGCGAATGTTTTTCTAGTAATTTTAATTTCTAATTAATTTTTTTGTTAGTTTTAGGAGAAACAGTTTAATTTTTATCTTCAATGTTCATCATAGTTTTACGATATTTGATCTGAAAAACTTAACAATCGGAGAAGAGAATCAAAGAAATGTGATGTTATTTGCTCTCGAAAAGCTTAGTGAAGGTCATTGACTCACTGATTGAATTAATGGACAAGAGTGAAGTGTAACTACCATTTACAGCTCAACAACAGCTGGCCTAACATCTTTAACAAATCTAGTGCTAATCTGGTGTGTTTGTTGGTACAGTATGCTTGTGGGACTGTATTGCTGATATGAAGATCACTAATTGTGCTTGGATTGGTAACTTGGGATTCAATTGTGAACATCGCCCCTCACAATGTAACTCATTGTGCTTGAATCTAAAAAAATGCAACTTGTGTAAGGAAGGAAACATTTGAGAAGATGGCAGTGTTTTAGTAAATATGTTTGCCAAATGTTGCTTGGTTCAAACTGACATAACTTTTAGAAATTCTTCAACAACCATGTTTCTCAATATGTGATAATAAATCTCTATATGCTTGGTTTTTCAATGAAATATAAGATTTTTTTCTACAACAATTGCAGCTTCATTATCACAATATCAAGGAATAGGGAATGATTTTAAAATCTAGAAATCTTTTAACTAGTAACTTAACCACTTTAGTTCACAAGTTGTTGTGCACATTCTTTTGTACTCAGCTTTAGTATTTGACTAATTAATGGTGGTTGTTTCTTACTTTTCCATGAAATCAAGTAATTTCAAATTTAAATGGGTAACCTGTGATGGGCTTTTTTGTGACTTTACAAGTTCCTCAAATAGAGCCATAGTGGTCATGTAGCTGAAAATTGTTCGAAGCTGAGTAACATATTTCATAACTCAATATTCCCTTAAGATATTTTATCACATATAAGGCTCCTTAATATCATGAGGATCCTGCATATATTGACTAAGCTATTACATACCGTGTAAGATGTTTGGTCTAGTGAAGCTTAGAGTAATTTCCCCACAAGCTTTTTGAAATATTTAGGATCCTTGAGCTTTGTAGTATAATTGTTAAGAGTATACATGTATGGAATGGACTAGATGTTGTGTTTGATGCACTTAAACTTGCATCATTGATCATATTTGTAATATAATTAGTTTGGGCTAAGAAAATGCCACCTACACTCTGAAAACTTTCCACACCCAAAAAATTATTTGCCAGCCCCATTCCATGTCTTTTATAGTTTACAAGCTAGGAAGATAGTTTTGACAGCCTGAATATCAGGGTCCTTGTTTCCATACATTAAAATATCATCAACATAGATGACAATAGCAATGAAATTTCCTTCATCTACTCTCCCTTTTAGAAACAAACAACTTTCATAGGTAAACCTATTGAAACCAATAGTGAGAAGAGCATTTGAGTATACCATTATCTCCCTACCTGATTGAGGTTATAAAGAGATTTTGTGAGCTTTCATACATCTTCTTTTGCTACTTTAGAATAAACATCATGTGGAACAAGATAAATATCCTCATCAAGAAACCCATCTAAATAAGCATTATATTCCCACACATGATGCGCTTATCCGGAAAGTAATTAGCATCGTATCCATGTGTTGTCTTTGCAAGAACCATGTTGAGAACAAAGACCATCTTTTTGCTGCTTATTCTTTCGCGAGAACCTTATGGACAGCCCTTCAATCGTAGTTTGGGAGATGTTTTGACATTAATTCTGGTGTAAAGGAGGCATTATATGCTGCTTTTATACATAATTTTAGCCCTCAATTACAAGTGCTTTGGAATTCTGGAATAGTTAATGTAATTCGGCTTATTTGGCTTGCAAGAAACAAATGTATATTTGATGATGTGCTGCCCAACGTTAGCCATTCTTTGCAAATGCTGTGGGAAATCCTTTGTGGGACTGACAAGCTCGGCTTTGGGGTTATGTGGAATTTAGAAACGGAAAAATGGACTATTGACAACCTTGGCCTTTCTCCACAGTTTCGTAAATCGCCTCGGGTAATCTCAATTAAATGTATTAAGCCACTTGATGGCTAGATGAAGGTTAACACGGACGCCTCAACGAAGGGTACTCCGGGACCCTCGGGATGCGGGGGGGTCTTTCGGGATTTTAATGGTTTTTTTGTTTATGGTTTTTCCTTCCACATGTCAATGTCCTATTCTTTTATTGCAGAAGTAGAGGTGGCAATCTTTGCTATGAAAATGGCAGCAACTAGAGGATGGACGAGGCTTTGTATTGAGAGTGATTTGACTTTCGTAGTGCAACTTTTCAAAATGAAAAACACACAGGTCCCTTAGCACATACGAATGGATTGGATGGAATGCCTTCAAATGCAAAATTCAATGCATCTTTTGGTAACACATGTGTTTCGAGAAGGTAATATGATTGCAGACGCCTTAGCTAACCATGGCCGTATCTCCCAGACAAGTTCTGAATGGCTTTAAGTTCCCCATTTTTGCCGAGGAATGCTCTATCATGATCTAAATGGAATTTGTAATTATCGTTTTAGATAGCTTTATAGCTTAGTTCTTTTTGTGTTTTTCTTTCCTTTTTTCTTCCGCGTTGTACTGAATTTTTATTTTACTTGTAATAAAACTTTAGGGGGGTTGATTGGAGTGGGGAAGGGCGGGTCCCCTCATGGTGGGAATTCCATGGTCTACCTTCGAGTGTGGACTGTAAGCAGTGTTCTCATTGAGGGACTAATGTCACCCTCGCTCTTTTCTTCCTTACCCTAATTTTATTCAAAAAAATGTATAAACCAAGATTTTGATGCAGCGATAGCTATAAATAATCTGACTGTGACCACCCTAACAACAAGACTAAAAGTTTTATGATAGTCCATTCCTAGTATTTGGTTATAGCCCTTGGTAAAAAACATGGCTTTATACTTATCAACAGTCCCTTTAGGTGCATATCTAATTCAAAAAACCCATTTATATTGTATAGCTTTCTTAACTGGGGGTACAGTGGTGAGTTCCCAAGTTTTTTTCCTCTAGAGAATATTGCTATTTATTCATTGCTTAAATACATTGACTATTCATTTGTGCTTCTTGAAATTTGGTTGGTTCTCTTTCTTATAAAGCATTGAAAAAATATTTAAGTGTTTGCTTTAGGGAGAATATGATTAGTTGTGTCTGCAGAAGTAACATAATTGGTAATATAATTCATCCACCATCGAGGCTTCATTATTTCTCTGTTAGATCTTCGAAGAGGCATGATTTCAAGTGAAATGACTTACACTATGCTTGAGTTTCATCTTTTTTGAAAGTATCTTATTGTGACAAATTGAAAACATCTTCAAAGTACTTAACACTTGTAGAAATAATGATCTTCCTTTTGGTTAAATCCCATATCTTATAACCCTTTTGTTCGGGGGATGATCTGGTGAAGACATTAGGATTAGTTGTACTAACAAATTTCCCTTTATCAGGCATGGTATTGTTGTAGAAAATTTTAAAGTAAAAAATGTTGAAATTTGTACATGTTGGAAGCATTTTGTAAAGTGTCTATAAAGGAGAGCACCATTTTAAGCTTTAAGTTGGTAAAACATTTAAAATGTTGGCTGTCAGAGTGACCGCTTCACACCAAAATGTTAAAGATACTTTGAGTGACCACTTCTCTTTCCTGAAGTAATTTTATGCAATTTTCATTTACAAATTCTCCTCCATTTTATGTTCTAATATCTTCACTAAAATACCAAACTTTGTAAAATTGAGGTTTAAGAAAAAAGTAATGGAACTTGTAGTTTGGTCCTTAAATTTAAGTAATATTAGCCAGGTATATTTTGAGTAATTGTTCATTATAGTAAGAAAATCCCTCAAGACTTTGAAGGTATTTTATAAGGTCCTCATAAATTTAGGTGAACCAACTAAAAAGGTGTAGTAGAAAAAGTAGTACTTTCATTGAAAGTTCTTCTAGTTTGTTTGGCTTCAGGATAAACAAAATAATAAGAATCAACATTATGAAGTTTAATTTGCTTAATATAAAGTAAAGTAGCTATGGACACATGGCCAAACCTTAGGTGCCAAATATTCGGCCTTTTATAACAATCATTTTCTGAAAAAAAAAAAAAAGAAAAAAGGATAGGATGTAATCAAAGTATCAAAAGATGATGGGTCCATCTTGTATATGCCTCCATCAAACCAACCAATAGCTAAAACTGCTTTAGTCTCCTTATCTTGTAGATAACAACAAGATGTATTGAAGAAAATTTATGTTATTTTTATATCTTACTAAAGTGCTCACTGATAATAGATTATATCTAAATCCTAGTAAATGTAGTGCATTATGTAGAGTTAAGTGATCTAAAAACACTACATTTCCCATGTGTTTGACAATTTGTAAAGATTCAGGTAAAAACACAACGTGTTTAAGTGTAATTTTCATAATTTGACTCAACAAATTAAGATTATAAGTCATATCTGCTAAGGCACAACAATTTATTATCCACTCATTTCTTCATTATTTTTATGTTAACTCTTTTCTTGAGAAACATTGATCAAGAAGAGTTCTCTTACCATATGAATAAATATTATCATATTCATATTAAGAAGTTTCTTCATATGTAGAGTATCCATAGTAAAAACTTGCAAATCCTACAAATCCTATAAAGCCTGCAGAACCTGCAAATACATTAAAATCGACATTATAAAGTGGTGAGTCAATAACAACTTTACCTTGAGACATACATGACATTTCCTTCTCCCTTGCTCTTTTCTTCATGCATGTTTTCTTGTTTCACAAAGTATTTTTCCTTATCTTCTAAATAACAGTAATTTTCCTCAGCCACATTGCTAACCTGATAACCTCTCCACATTTTCTTCAATTCCATATACCAATATGGATAACCTATTAGCTTGAAACATGAATCCTTTGAATGATATGGATTCTTACAACGAGATTAAGCGCTGCCTCCATCTTTCCTAATATCTTGCTATTCTTCATATATAGATTGGCCTATCAAACCTTTGAGACCTAACTCTAGAATTTCCTCTATTTTGCTGCATCCTTGAAAATTCAGCAACCTCTACAGAGTTATCAATGATGACTTCTCTTCTTTTTTTTAACTTAAGTTAAATAGAGTATGCTTTGTTGATGTTAGGTAGTGGATCCATTGACAAGATCTAATTCACCACATGTTCATAACTCCCATTGAGCCGCATGAGAAACTATATAAGTTTGTCACCCTCATTATACTTAGTTGCTTTCTCATAAGCATTACAAGTACAACTACAATGACACTTAGGTTCTAGCCTTAATAGGCTTAATTCACTCCAATACCCCTTGATCTTCATGTAGTACTATATCACAATCAAATATGACTGATAAATCAGACTTATTTTTCTTTTGATTTGATAGAGAAGAGGACCACTACTCTATCCAAAATGTTATTCAAGTTCCTTCCAAAGTTCCCTAGCATTCTCTACATAGAGAAAATCTTCACTCATTCCTTTGTCATGGAATTAAGTATCCAAGAAGTGACTAGATAGTCATTCTTCTCTCATCTTCAGTGTTCAAGTGTGTTTTCTTCAAGTTTGACTTTCATCATTTATAAAATCAAGTTTTTCTTTCACAATTAAGACCCTCCTAATTGCTTTACTATAAGGTAGATAGTTGTTTCCATTCAATACAATATTTATTAGAATTTTGCCCAAATTCTCATTGTTCTGATGTTGACTTTGAGCTATTTCTTCATCTTGAAAATTGTTTTCAGCTCCATTGTTGTTTGGAGTGAAATTCTGACTTCCACCTTCTTCAGGATTAGGCTGAAACCTGAACTTGTTAATCTTCTTCGCCATTAGAGAACTTTGGTACTCTGATACCATGAAATACTCAATAATCAAAGAAGAGAAATCAAAGAAATATTATATTAGGTGCTCTCGAAAACTCAGTAGTAGCTCGTACATTTCATTTATGTGAAATGGGAAACTAGTTACTAAGTAAAAGCTAAACCAGCATGTGAAATGTAGGCCATTGGATCAGTGATTAAATCAATGGATAAGAGTGAAGTGTAACTGACATTTACAACTCAGCAACAGTTGGCCTAATATCTTTAACAAACTCTAGCGCTGATCTGATGTGGTTGCTGATACAGTATGCTTGCGGGATTGTATTGCTGATATGAAGATCAGTGTTTGAGCTGGATTAGTAACTTGAGATTCAATAGTCAACATGATCAATAAAATAATAAAATTTAAGGATTTTTTTGAATTTTCTTTATGCCAATAAACTTTAGATATTATTAACTATATTAATTAATAATAGTTAAAAGCAACTTTTAAACCATGTATACATCTAATTTAAAATTTAAATATATGATATCGTTGGAGTAGAGTTGCCTAATTATTATTCGAGTGTGTTTATCAAATTTGGAGTATTTCATATCCTACTCCATTTATAGAAATTATTTTTTTATTATTTATTAAATTTTATTATCTAAATTTTTTATATATAAAGATTTGAATTTGTTTGTTCTTTAGATAATTATAATTAACATTTAATTTATTTATTTAATTATTATAACAATATATTTGTATTTCTCTTTTGTGTAGAAACAAAAGAAAACCCAAGCTGCTTAAAATTCTCAACTTCTTCGTCTATAAGTTTATTGGTTAGGGAGGGAGAAAAAATCTAACAAGGCTTTTTCTCCCTCCAACCTTTGTTTTATTATCTTTCTTTATTTTTCAATTTTGATTTTCAATAATAATAATATGCAGCTAATAATTTTTAATCATCCACTTTACGAGCGTCTTCTTCAATCAAGAATTTTGTTGCTACATAGCTCAATTTTGATAGTTATACAATTAGGTTGGACTTCATCCTCCTTTAGACAACATACTTGCTAATCTTTCAGGGAAGACAACCGATCTATCTTTATTCAACAAGATCGTTTCATATCTACAACAATGGTTGATGTATGGTATAAACATGTATTCTTATGGTTGTGAAATTTCAAAAGCGTTAGCTGGAAATTATAAAAATTTAGGTTGCAACATTTATCATACTAAGTTTTGCCTAAAAGCATGTTTGTCTTGCTGCGAAATCAAGTTTAGTTTGTTAAGTTTTGTTATGTTTGGTGTTTTAACTCCAATATTATGTTTAAAGTAATTTATGACCTCGCTATGATAACTGATCTGCAAATCATGCTGTGCATTGTTAGGTAAAGCAGTTTATTCTTCGACATGTAGGAGAATTTATCTAACTTTGATTAAAGTTGTTATTGCTTCTAATTTGATACAATAGAGTATTTTCGTTTCGGAAAAAAATGTATTAAAACAATACATGTTTCTTTAAATATTAAAATTGTGATTATATAAACTAAAATTTGTAATTAGCCACTACATTTAATATTAGACAACATAACATAACATAACATAACATAAAATGCACAAAGCTTATCGTATTATTTTAAATAAATATTTATCATAAAAAATAGGGCTAAATGCATCTTTACCCCCTAATCTTGGTACTAAAATTCTATTGCCCCCCTGAACTTTTAAAAGTTTCTCTAAACTTCCTGAACTTGATAAAAATGCGTCGGTTTATCCTTGAACTTGGCATAAAAGTATTATTTTACCCCTTGAGTGTCACCTGTTAGCTTTTGATTGGTTAAGAAAAAAAACATCTTTGAAAAGTTAAACCAAACGAAACCTGACACGTGGTATTCAAGGGGTAAATTGATACATTTTTACTAAGTTTAGGGGGTAAATTGATATACTTCTACTAAGTTTAGGGAGTTAAGAGAAACTTTTGAAAGTTTAGGGGACAATAGACTTTTTATGTTAAGTTTAGAGAGGTAAAGATGTATTTGGCCTAAAAAATACTTAATTTTGAATGTATTTGTTAGATGATGATGATGATAATTATAATAATAATAATACAATGGTTTAAAGAAATGAAATATAAATAAGGGCCTGTAATTAAGAAATAAACAAATTAGTTCAGTGAATGAGATTTTTCAATAATCGGATCAATTATGAAAACGGTGCTTAATTTAATTACTTGAAAAGTGCTAGGCATGGCTAATACTCACCTTTAACTGTACTTCTGCATTTAAAGCATCTTTATTTTCCTACGAAAGCCAAGTCCATGCAGGAAATATTTTAGCTTTATTCCCAAGTAAATATTAAAGAGATTACGTTTTCATTACACTGATATGGACGTTATTGTAATCTGAAATGTTTATAAATAATATAGTAACCTTAAAAATTATTTGATGTGTTTTCATTCATTTTCAAAAACATGTTTTGTGGATTTTTTTTCAAAAACATGTCTAGTGATTTGTAATCATTGATAAAAAAAAAGATTTTTAAATTTTAATTACGTAATAAAAAAGATAATCTTATCAATTTGAACTGAATTTTTTAAATTTAATTAATAAAATACGATACACCTTAATAATAACATTTAAGCATATATATTTTTTTAAATTTAAATGTTATGAAAATTTTAAAAAAATTATAATAAAATGAAGAATTTTCAAAAATTACTCAAATTTTAATGTATAATTATTAAAAAATATATTTAAATTACATGAATGTTAAATTAATTGAAATCATCCTCTAACATTATTATTTTTAATTTGAAAAATAATTTTCTTTTTTTGCAAACGGTTACTACCCACAGGGTATTTTTTTAAAAAATTCATCAAACATGTTTTTGAAAATGAGTGAAACTACAATACATGTTTTTGAAGTTTACCCTAAATAATTTATATAATATATATTTTCCTACTACATTTGTGACCTAAACTTGTCCAAAATGATCACCTGTCACCATGAATTTTTAAATAAATATCATATACCCCTTTGATCTTGTTTAAAATACACCAATTTGCCCCCATCGTTACCTGTTAGTTTTTAGTTGGTTTGAATTTTTCAATTATATCATTTTTTCTCCAACAAAAAATTAACATGTGACATTTAGGATGTCAAATTTGTACATTTTAAACAAATTCAAATGGTATCTGACATATTTAAATATTTAGGGTGACAATGGAATATTTTGAACAAATTGATAGATTTATTAAACCAAATATATATCAACAAAATTTAAAATACAGTTTCAAGTACGTAGAAATTTGCATTTTAAGCTTGTAAATAGTTTTGTAATGAAAGCTTAGAGGTAACATGAATATCTCCAACTCGATCAGGCCGTATGAAGCCTACATAATTCAAACATAAATTAAATAGAGAAAAATTTGTAAAAAAGGTATTTGAAGCCAATCAACACATCATGTCAAGCTTCATATTATTGTTTGTTAATTTTAAATCTCAATACTGTGCTTGTTGGTGAGACAAATACTTCATTTATTAATTCATTCAAATTATATGTAATATAAAATAATATAAAAAATTGCAAAATAGTCGTAACCATTAACAACAGGAAAAAGGTTCTCTTGGCCAACAAGTAAGAACATGGGGGTATATGCCCTCACTGGCTAAAACAGCATAAATTTCCTATGCTTCTGAAATATATGGCATCATAATTTCAAATATATTCTATTTCTGATTTTCAAAAAACTTCCTCTGTTATCATGTGTGTAAAGCATATTTAACATTACAATTAATTATTCTATAGAGCAGCTAACAGATATATTGTCATGTTCAAAATTAACCGTCAATGCAAGTCATTATGTTATAATTATTTCCATATGATCGAGTCCAACAGGATTTAGTTAATTATTATTACCATAACAAAATATCAATTTCCAATAAGAAAACAAAATATCAATTGAGTCCCAAAAGTAAAAATAAAATAAAGTGGAGCAATAAATATAATAATTACAACTTCTTATAGTGAATGAGTGGTATACAAAGGGAAAGAGATTTCCTAAATTTCAATTCTATTAAATTTGTAATTATCAGTTAATTTTAACTATCTTTCCAATTTTGAATTACAATTCAATCTCATACATCAAAATTGAATAAAGGATAGAAATTGATTGAAATTTACACAAAAAAAACCACTTCCCAAATTTTGAACATCCTTATCCTTAATGTTAATACATCATCAACTAAAGCTCCCTGCCTTTCAAAAAATGCTTGCCTTCCGAAAAATGCTCGAATTCACCTTAAATGTTACGTGTCAAATTTTAATTGATTTGACATTTTAAAAACTTCATTTTCATAATTCTTATCCCTCCCATTAAAAGCTAACACTTCTGCACTTTTGTCAAATTAAAGGGATAAAGAAGATTTTTTTTTAAAGTTCATGACAATGCAGTTGAAATGAGATGGCTTGAATAATAGATTTCACATTGTGAATAGATATGAAAGTAAACTGTAAATGTATATACTTTAAATTGCCTATGTGCCTAAACATAAAATAATTCATAAGAAAACTCAAGAATTAGAATTTAAATATCAGTTATATTGCGGCGGCCAACAATTCCCCAAATCTCGCCATCTATAACTCATAAGTTTTTCATATAATTTTTTTGCTTAATAAATTAATGGTTAGTAATTAATCACAAACCAGACACCAAACCCCATTACCTGCGTTTGCAATAAACTACAAATTCGTTCCTTGTTCTTCAAAATATACTCCATTATACAAACAATACCTTCTTACAACTCAAAGTCATGTCAACTACACAATTCCACACCTCAAACAAAATAAAATTCAACAGTTGCTATATAACATTGACAAAACAAAATAATTAAGAAAGATATTATCATGTATGAAAATGACAAGTAAGAAGTCATATAAATGAACAATATGAAGAAGAAGAGAAGGAGGAGGGTATATTATTTACACATAGATATAATAACTACAAGGATTTTAATTAAAAAGTTTTTCTTTCAAAAAAAGGTGTTGAAATTATAATGTATGGAGTTGTAATGGATAGACAGAAAAAATATTCTTCTCTTTCATGCTTCTAAGATACTGACCATCATTTCTATTCTTCTTTTCTTGATGGTCTCAAACATCGAATATATATTTCACTATCTCTCCTTAATGTTTATGATTATATAGTAATTATATGCCTAATTTGATAAGCTAATTAATTCATTAATCTGAGGAACAAATCCATGATTCCATCATACCTTCAGTTCTTGAAGCAGCAGCATTGTTCTGCCCTTTATCGCCATGAAAATCAGAAGACGAGAAGTTAACTTTCCCATTATTGTCACCATTAATGGATCTCAAACCACCTTCTTGATCTCCTCCTCCTCCTAAGCCCCAGTTGTTTTCGATTCTATTATGATCAGACGAAGATGATGATTGAATACCCGAAAGGTTAACATTTCCCGAACCACCATGGCTCAATCCGAACCCCTCATAACCACCCACTTTCAGAGGAGAATCACTAACCGGAACAGCCGAACTAGAAAGTGGGAACTTGGGAGGAGGTTGAAAGAGAGGGTGGAAATTAAGTAGCGGGTTAAAGAGGCCTAAATGATCAGTATTAGTAACCAGACCCGAATTGACATTAGTTGTAGAAGAGACGATAGCATCAACCATAGAAGAAGTAGTAGCATTAGTTGCGGTTAGAGGGGGCGGCGGAGGGGGCTGGATTTTATGAGCAAAAGGTCTTAAGAGATAAGGAGGAGAAGTAGAATCAAAATGAGATCTAAAAGTAGCAGAGTTACCAAAGAGATCAAGCCGGCTTCTCGGAAAAGAAGATGAACTGAACGGCGGTGCAGGAATCCCGGTAAATTCCTGAACCATGGCTCGGAAATTGGTTGTATCGGTGGTCAAAACTGTAGTCGGTGCACGCCTTGAAGCTCTAGATCTTTTCTTTGGGTTCCGAACATTAGTTCCGCCGGTGTTATTAGCCTGATCATTGCTTAGTCCTGAGCCAGAAGCGGATCCTGATCCCGACCCGTTTCCATGTTGGATCTGAAGAGAAGGGAAAGTGGGTCTGATAAAACTGGGGAGATCAGGTGGATTAGTAATATCAGATCTTAAGTTTTTAGACCAGTTAACCATATCATGATTAAGAAGGGAATTTGGTGACGGATCGAAATAATTCGACAAAGGGTCAAACATAATGGATGAACCGGGTTGGTGGTGGTGGTGGTTTGACGGCGGCGGCGGTGGCGGGTTGGTCACCTGTCCGACATGGGCTAAAGGGTTGTTTAAGAAAATTGAGATAGACTCAGCGCGTGAGTCATACTCTTCATCTCCTCCACTTGAAGACTGCAAACTTCCACTGTTTCCAGAATCCATTTTTCTTCTTCTTCAAGAAAACACAAAAAGAACAGAAACAAATAATATAAAGACAGAGATTCTAGAGAGAGAAAGTATGTGTAATAAATGCAGAAGAAAAAAAGATGAAAACTTTTTAATGAAGAGAGATCAGAAAATACCCAAAGTTGGTGCCTTTAAAGCTGTGATCTGAGATTTGGGCAGAAGGGTATTACTCTTAAGTATAAAGAAGAACAATAAGAAGGAGAGAATAAACAGCCCACGGATCATGAAATTGATAGTTGTATGAGGAAAGAGAAGAGATAAAAATGGAAGATATGATCTGTTTGGGTTTGTGTATGTTTTTGTTTTTTTGCTTTATAAGGGAATCATAATTAGGGTTTTGTATTCTTCTTTCTTAATAGTACTTCTCTCTCTGTGAAGGGCAGCCATGGCAAAGGTTGGAGAGAGAAAGGAAAGAAAGAAAAGAGAAGAAAATGGAGAAGAAGAAGAGAAGAGAAGAGAAGGCAAAGGTCAAAGTAAGTGAGAGTTGTGGTTGTGATTCTTAGTGTGAAATCAAGAAAAAAATAAACAATTGTGGTTTTATTTAATGGGTGGAGCTGTGCCTATATTTAATTTAATTATATAAAAAAACAAATACACTTTTTCATTAATTAATTCATTTTTCTTATAAAATAATTGGTACTTTTGGTATGGAAAATTATGAGGAACAAGCAACCAATTTAGGGAAGTAGGGTTGTTGAATGGTATAAAGTGGAGCCATAACAACCATCACAACCATTTAAATAAATTTAAACAAACAAAAATAATTTTGATGAGAAAAATAAACAAAATTTATAACATCAATTATAGTTTCGTAAATAAATATGCACAAATATATTTCTAAATCATTTATTTTCATTGTCATGATATAAATTAATTCTTTGAGGATTTAAATGCTCATAATTATATGCTTATGTTGTAATAAAACATGGAAACCATTTCATATGGGAGGAGTACCAACTAAATTTATTTGTATTCAATTACAATTTCTTACTAGTACTAAGTATCACCAATTTTTATTTCTCCTTTCACTTTTCCATACTTTTCAATAAGATTTACAGATGGAAGAAAATGCTTTTTTAAGCGTTACATATCAATTCTGTTATATTTCTTTTTGTGTTTTAGTTTTGTGTGAAATAATTTCATATTCTCTTTAAGTTTTCGCTACGCGACTGTCTTTCTTAATTATGAATTCGCTATTACACAACACGACTTTAATAGCATATTGTTGGGTCGGGTTTTATTTTTTTAGTTAAAGATATTTGTTGATATTTCATCATATGTATCCAAACATATCTCTTTTTAAGTAAAACCATTACATATCTGCAAAAACAGTTAGTGTTACTGAAATTCTTATGATTGTGAAATCTACGATAACATGAAAGTTCAAGAAGATGTAGACTGCTAAAATATTATTATCTTTAAATTTTCCTTATGTTTTCTACTTACTATTATGACTAGTTATTTCTATCTTCCAACAATATGATATTTTGTTTCTCGGAATTTTGCTAGGATATATTATTTTATTTGTTTGGTTTTGTCAATATATCAGTCAAGATGCAGTCAATATATCAGTATTCATGATATTTCTCTTACATTAAATATATATATATATATATATATATATATATATATATATATATATATATATATATATATATATATATATATATATATATT